>JABUQX010041534.1:192500-195000 GCA_015478945.1 Trachelipus rathkii
GATTGTGGTAGCTGTCGATCTGTTCATAGGTTCGAAGGTTTCAGGCTTTGAAGCACATGGTCATTTTCATTTCAGCGAAGACTTTAAAAGACCCTCGGCAGAAGGCCTTAGAAAACCTTCGACGGAGGCATGTGAAGTGGATGAAAGCTCTAACAAGACGTTAAGCAACTTTGCGAGTGATTCCAAAATGTTAAGAGTGTTCTTTGCCAGCAACCCCATTCAGTTAATATTGGGGAATGTTACCTCAAATTCCGTCTTTGACACTTTCTGCTTTGAGAAACTATCTCTTCTCACATCTTTCTTAAGGGTTTTTGATTCTTTATATTTCCATTGAAAGCTTGAGCCTTTCTGCTAAACCAATAACGAAATCGAGAAAAATCACTTCCTGCTACGGAGTGGAGATACCCACCAAGGACTGGGGTAGATGTAAACTTTCTCACTGGGTTGGATCGGATGGTTCCGGCTTTGAAATACATGGTAACTTAACCAATCTGAAGGTGTTTGGGAGACTCGGGGATGAGGACTGAGAGATTAAGACTGTGGAAACGGTTTAAGCACTCGCTTGGTGATCAGCTATTTGGTGGGTAGTTTTTAAATGTCAAGAGACTTTTGTCCCTGTACATTGCTTTGAGTGGCATAGAAGTTCAGGATTTGTATTGTGGACTTTCGTCCCATGCATTAGGCATCGAGGAGCTTTCGTACTTCGCAGTTGATTTTGGGACTTTCTATTTCTGTTACTTTCACATGCTTTAGGGTCTTTCATCTCATAATGTCTTATGGGGATATTTTGGCCCTCATACGTTATTTCTTTGGGGGGAGGACAAAGTATAGATGGGAACGGGGTGTTCCCATCTATACTTTTGTCTTTTTATTGTTCAATCCATTCACTTTCTGCGGCCAATTTTTTCGTTGCCTCTTTCACAACGTTTAGAATTTCCAACACCGTTTCTGTGCGTATAAATTGTTTTATGTTTTCACAAACTTTATCCACATATTCTTGTTTCTTGTTTCGATCATTTGCTTATTCTACCCTGATCACACTCCTCTTCACTTTCGTGTGCAGCTTTTCAGCCATTATCCACAGCTCTATCACTTCCAGTCTGTGATTTATATCTAGTGAGACCACTGATATTACCATTATATTCTGTATTATCATTCTATCAATGGGATGATATAATCTACAGCAGATCTTTGGTTGAACTTTCATGTAATGTTCTATTTTTTTTGTAAATGTTAGTGGCGTATCGTCATAGGTGGCTCTGACGCTGAACCTACCCAGTTATTTTCATATATAATTTTTCCTTAACAATGAATTGATATATAATCAAATACTTACAAAGAGCAAAATTATATTCTGTTTTTATCATATCGAAATGGTGAACTTTAGTCTATAAACCACGATCAATTACTTTGCCTCCACTCATGAGCGAATGCGATGATGAAGTCATTTCACTCAGTTGAGGATTTATGAGAAGAAATATGATGAAATGAGGCTCACATTTTAATGATGTTGGCTGATCTCTCTCTCTCTCTCTCTCTCTCTCTCTCTCTCTCTCTCTCTCTCTCTCTCTCTCTCTCTCTCTCTCTCTCTCTCTCTCTCTCTTACACACACACCAATACACATACACACACCTACACACACATGCATGATTTTATTACTTTATATAGCACTTATGATCCCATATATATATATATATATATATATATATATATATATATATATATATATATTTATATATATATATATATATATATATATATATATATATATATATATATATATATATATATATATATATATATTTAATAAATATATATATATATATATATATATATATATATATATATATATATATATATATATATTTTTTTATTTTTTTATATATACACTTATATATATATATATATATATATATATATATATATATATATATATATATATATATATATATTGTTGCTGTTTACCTTGTCGTTGTTGGGGATAAGGGGCTCTCTGGGACACTGATGAGCAGGATATACTGTCCTTCAGTGTCCTGGAGTGAAGAAACAACATATTGAAAAATAAGACCCCCCATTAAGTGGGATGTCAGGTGGGTAAAATGCTTACCACAGTCTATTGGATCCATCATCAATAAACCTAAACCTCGAATTTTTCGAGACAAATAATACAATGGTCTGGGGAAGAGACCAGCAATTCTGGTTCATGGTTAACTGGGGTGGTGTGGTGTGGTTGCATTTTCCATTTTCCAGAAGGGGATGCTTCTCACCCTTCCCTGGGTTATCGAATGTTCCTTTTCCGCGCATCCGCCTCTCCCCGAAATCCTTCTCTTCCGTCTCTCATTGCTAGTCCCCCAAGCAATGAAAGTTCGATTCCCCGTACGTCAAACTGATTCGCTTACGCTGTTGGGCTGGTTTAAAACAAGACCAGTTCCGACGGGTCGGCGTCACGGGCGAGGAATCTGAACAGCTTTTGGTGACCGCGTAGTGATGAAAGGAATGA
>JABUQX010041534.1:200000-207500 GCA_015478945.1 Trachelipus rathkii
ATAATAATAATAGTAATTATAATGATCTATTTAAACATAGTTAATCACTTAATAATAAATGATAGTTTTCTGTAACCATATAGAGCATAACTAAAATTAAAAAAGAAAGACATAAGGATTTTATTTATAGTAACTTAATTAATAACATTACAAATATGAAGAATTGCCTTTAAGAATGACTAGCCTTTCAAACAAATTATCAGATAGCTTGGATCTCTTTGGAGAGTGAATGTGACCCGCAAAGCTGAATAACCTTTCTACAGTGGCCGATGAAGGTAGTGGAGTATTGTAGTGCAAAAAGACTTTTTTAACACAGGGATACCTATTAAGTAACTCTAGGGATATGTCGTTATCCGTAAGGTATTTAAGCACTTTTATTTCTAGTTCATCTTTATTTAATGACGCGGGTGATGTAGATGACAAACTCTCGTATTCAAAAAAGTCATCTGGACTACTACCTCCAGCCAAATCCATTACTTCGTAAGGCTCTTGAGATGTATTTGCTTGAACCTCATTTCTGACAGCCACGATTAGAATTTCCTGATACTTTTTCCTATTTTTCTCGGTATTATATTCGGGGTTTATGGCGAGCCATTTGATTTTGTGGTTAGGATTAGAAATAGATGCCAGACCTGCTGTGTTGGCCAAGCTATGCAAACTAAGAAACTCCCGAAATCTATTCTAGAAACCTGAAGCTAATGCTGTAAGAAGAGGATGAACATGTCTAAGTAGAGACGTATTTAAGCGAATAATTTTTTTTTCAATCACTAGCAATGTTGGAAGCAAAGTTCCATATATAATATATATACCGTGGCACAAACGGTAGAGCGACGGAGTCGCATGGCAACGGCGCGGGTTCGAATCCTAGTTCGGAACCTAGGTAGAAATTACCTAGAAGTTCCCCTCCTTGAATAGGGCTATGCCCGTGAGGTGTGAACTTTTATAAAAAAATAAAAAAATAAAAATAAAAACAGCTTTTATCACCCTGTTGCCTATCTAATGCAACAGCAATTGGTTGAAATACTAAAATGTACTCTTCAAGAAATTCAATTTCAATGTCTTTGAAGCACTGGAGTGGCTGGATAAAAAATGGAAAAGCAAAAGTTGAAAGGCTTGGAACTTACTGAAGTTATTAAAGAAGCAAATCCCTTTTTTCCTCAAATTAAAAACCTGTCTGTTAATTGAACTGGTGCTACCGTGTTTAACAAGTACCATTGAAAGGTCTTTTAGCACTCATTGAAGAGTAAATAATTGGCTAAGAAACACAATAAACGAAGACAGGCTTAATAGACTATGTAGGATGAGTATTCGTAGAATATTAGTAATTAAAAAATGAAAGAATTGGAAACCAATGTAATTGCGGTTTTCGCTGAAAATCCAAGGCGTCTAATGCTAGTTTAAATTTAATATTAGTTACCACTCAGGACTCAGTACTCGCCAACCCCCATAAATATTACTTTATGTGTCTCAAATAGACATTTTGTTTTACTCACCTAGCGACACATAAAATTTTTTAATTAAAACTGTTGTAGACTTATTTTATTTATTTTATAACCGAAATAACTTTATATATATATATATATATATATATATATATATATATATATATATATATATATATTTATATATATATATATATATATTCTATATATATATATATATATATATATATATATATATATATATATATATATATATATATATATATATATATATATATATATATATATATATATATATATATATATATATATATATATATATATATATATATATATATATATATATATATATATATATATATATATATATATATATATATATATATATATATATATATATATATATCTCCTTTCCCCCCTAAATGAGAACTGATGTTTTTCTCATGCCTATATTTATATATATATATATATATATATATATATATATATATATATATATATATATATATATATATATATATATATATATATATATATATATATATATATATATATATATATATATATATATATATATATATATTTACAATTTACAACCGCTCCCAGGAAGGGTCAAGACCCTGTCAGCGGGGTCAGCGCTCTTCTGAATCTTCCTCTATCTTCCAAAATTCCATCTTCCCTCAGCTCCTGCATCGACGACAATCCATGTCTTCTCAGTGAGTCCTCCACCTAGCTTTCCCATCTCTTCCTAGGTCTTCCTCTTGGTCTGCGTTTCCTCAGTCCACTCCCATCTCTTTTTGGCTACTCTCCCTTCTTGCATCCTCTCCAGATGTCTCCACCACCTCAATCTAGCTGCATCTATCTTATTCAATATAGCCTTCACTCCAACCTCCTCCCTTATTCTTTCGCTTCTCTGTCTGTCTCTTCTAGTATTTCCCATTATCGCTTTAAAAAAAAAACATTTCCGCCGACTGTATTCTCCTCTCCTCTCTTGTTGTCGTACTCCATGTCTCTGCTCCATATAGTGAAATCGATGTTATCAGGTCGAATATCACTCTTTTCACCTCCACACTCATTTATCTATCTTTCAGTATGGGATACACTGTTCTTACTGCTCCCCCATACTGAGCTATCCTACTTGTGATCTCTTGTACATTTCCTCCATCTCTTCCAAGTACTCCACCCAAATATTTACATTTCTCCACCGTCTTTATCTCAGTTCCCTCCACCTCTATTCTCAACTCTCTTCCTCCTTCTTCTCTACTGACCACCATGATCTCCGTCTTTTCCGCGTTTATAGTCAAGCCAGCCTCTCTCAGCCTGTTGGCAAGACATATCGCTACCTCTCTCAACCTGTCTCCCTCTTCGCTCTAGCACGCCAAGTCATCCGCATAAGCCAAAATTTCACCGTCCAAATCTCCAATTTCTTCTCTCACTTTCTTTATCACTACATCCAGATACGATACAAACAAAATTGGTGACAACACGCTTCCTTGTTTAACCCCTGTTCTCACCTCGAATCATTCCTTATTCTCATATTCTGTTCTTACATTTGCTATTCCTGTACAAACTCTCAGAGCTCCTCTCATCTTTCTACCCACTACATATTCTCAGCACTCTCCAGAGTCTCTCTCTAGGCACGGAATCAGCTTTCTTCAGATCTATGAGAAAGCTATATATGCTCGTTGTTGAATTTTCATACCTTTCCAACGTAATTCTCAGAGCGAAAACAAGAGATTCGTCGTGCTTCTGTTCTTTCTATATCCCGTGTTGCTCTTCCCCCAGCCTGGGCTCTACTATTCTCAACATTTTCTCTAAAAATTTTCTCATATGTTTTTGCCAGATGGTTCAACAAGGAAATTCCTCTGTAGTTTTTACAGTCTCCTGTATCTCCTTTTCCCTTATATATTGGTACTATAATCAGGGTTGACATGAATGGGCCCTACCCGAAAAAAAACACTTGAAAAAACCCGCTATTTTGCCCACTTGGGTTTTTTTCAGAATAATTACATGTAAAAATAGTAAAACAAAAATGAAAATATTAGAAATTATACTCTTTTATTTAGTTAAATGTTTATAAGCTCATTTAAATTCATTTGTTGAAAGAATATATAGGCCTATATATATATATATATATATATATATATATATATATATATATATATATATATATATATATATATATATATATATATATATATATATATATATATATATATATATATATATATATATATATATATATATATATATAAAATATATATATATATATATATATATATATATATATATATATATATATATATATATATATATATATATATATATATATATATATATATATATATATATATATATATATATATATATATATATATATATATATATATATATATATATATATATATATATATATATTAGCTGTGTCCAAAAGTGGACATACTAGATTTCTTCGAGATGGTGGGGAGTAAGTAACTAGGTCTTAAGGCTTGTATTATTTCAACAAAGTACTTCCATTCAACACTTAAAAATGAGACATTGTTGGCATAAAAAAAACTTTGATATTTTTTGGTCGAGAACTTCTTTTTGTACGGTTGTCGTTTTAATGGTATATTTAGTTAATTTCTTTTGAGTTTTTGAAGTGTCAGATACAGATAACCATGTTTTCATTGTCGAATGTCTTGCAGCCATCAAAAAAGTAGGTGAATCCCTTTCTTCTACATCTGTAAGATCCATACTTTCAACAGTTGTATTAGCACTTGATTCACTAGATTTGTCAGAATATGACAAGCGCTTGCAACGTTTTTTCAGATGCAGTTTTATTCTTTCAATTTTTTGGCTAAATTTCATCACTGCAATATTTACATTTTACTTTGCTGGTGCCTTAGACATTCAAAACTTCAGTCCATTCATTTCCTAGTTTTCTTCCGAATTCAAGAGTCCTTGGCATTATTGTAATAATCAAACTTATAATAATTTAGCAAAATTTAAAACAAACAATTATATTAATATGAAATTGCAGCTATTGCTGAAAAAGAAGGGAAAATTGAAAAAAACAATTTTCCCCGTTTTTTTTCGGGTTTTAGGTGAAAAAACCCGGGCCCACTGGGCTTTTTTAAAAAAATTTTTGCCAACCCTGACTAAAATTGACTTTCCCCATCCTTCTGGTACTTCACTCTCGTTCCAACACCTATTAAACAGTTTCAAAATTTCTTCTTTTATTTTCTCTCCTCTCTCTTTTATCAATTCTATGGGTATCCCATCTTCACCCGGTGCCTTACCGTTCTTCATCGCTTTCAGAGCAACCTCTAATTCTTCCATAGTTATCTCCTCCCCCTCCTCATCTTCCTTTACCTTCACCATCTCTTCTCCCTCCTCCTTCCCCTGTTCATTCAGATTTAGCAGTTCACTGAAGTACTCCGTCCATCTAATGTTTGTGTCTATTGATTTCACCAAAACCTCTCCCAGCTTATTCTTGATGTTTTACACTTTCCTCTTTGATCCTCTATATGTTTTTGCCAGTCTAAAAATCTTCTTCTTTTCTGAGCCTCCATCTTCCATCATTTCTTCCGCCTCTCTCTTTGCAGCCTCTTCTTTTACTCTTCTTTTCACTCTCTCTGCATCATTTCTTGCCTCCACATACTGAGCCCTTATTTCTACGGTTCTATTTTCAGCCACCTTCTCATCAATACCGTTTTCCTCTTTATTGCCTCCTTCACTTCTTCAGTCCACCACTTTGTGTGACTTTTCTTCGTTCCTCCTACCCATCTTTTGCCTAGAGTTTCCCCTGCTACCCTTCTTGTCGATTCTTGTATCTTCTCCATCTTTCCTACTCCTTCTAACTGTTCTAAGTCTTCATTTATTTTTCTAATATATTCCCTTTTCTTGTCACATTCCTTAAGTGATTCCATTTTAATCAAATTTCTCTTTTCTTTATTCTACAGCTTTTCTGCCTTCACCACCAGGTCCGTCACCAACAATCTATGATCCGAATCCATTGTTACTCCAAGTATTACTTTAACATTCCTTATTATCCTACTGTCAGACGATATTATATAATCTATAATAGATCACTGATCGAATTCTCCTGTGATATTATTCCATCCATACCTTGCGAACCATGCGAGTCCCTTTGTTGAAAAAAAACCATTCATGATCTTCAATCCCTTTCTCAGACAGAAATCTATCAGCATCTCCCCTTCAATATTTCTTACCTCCTTTCCATACTGTCCTACCATTGTCTCCACCCCGTCTCTTCTCCTTCCCACTCGTGCATTGAAATCTCCAATAAGCAACAGTACATCCTCTTCTCTTCTCTTCTTCCGTCTTCTACATGAACTGTCTTTTTTTTCCGGGTGTCCCTGTTACGGCGAATATACCTGATAGAAGTAGTACCTCTTTCCCTTGATTTTAAAAGTGCATCTTATAAGTCTTTCCTGTAAGAACTCCTATAGTTTGCATGAACGGGGACATCTTTGGCCCTATTATGAAGCCTACTCCATGCTTTCTGATTCCCTCCTCTACCCTTTTATATATCAATACATATCCTCCTCCCATATCTCTTCCTCTCTCTTCTCCTCTCATTCGCATCTCTGCCATTCCCATCACGTCGATCCTCCTCTCCCTAATCATCTCCAGGATCTCCTCCTCCTTTCCACCATACGTCGCAATATTAAGCGTAGCGCATCTAATCTTAAAAACATTATTCAGGTTCCTGATCCAAAATCGTTTCCGGGGTCTGTTGCCTAAAGGTCTGTCTACTTCCGAGGCTGGTCCTTGAGTATATATATATATATATATATATATATATATATATATATATATATATATATATATATATATATATATATATATATATATATATATATATATATATATATATATATATATATATATTTATATATACATATACATATATATATATATATATATATATATATATATATATATATATATATATATATATATATATATATATATATATATATATATATATATATATATATATATATATATATATATATATATATATATATATATATTTAAAAATCTGGAAAAACTAAAATTCGTTTCCATAAAAATAAAAATAAAAAATGTCAGCACAGTGGAGTTCCATGTTTAGGATGTAACGAGTAACGAGTAACGGAAAAAACCGTTACAATTTTTAAAAAGGGGTAGCGTTACCGTTACATCGTTACATTTTAAAATCGTTTGAAGCGTTACCGTTACTCGTTACAATTGTAACGCCCGTTACGTAACGCCGTTACATGTAACGCGTTACTGCCCACCTCTGCATGTATGTAGTTTTTAAACTGCTAATTTGTATTAGTTTCAGTAATTACAAAGATAAAAAATAATTAAATAAAGAAATAAGTAATTGAGATATTTTAATCAAATTTCCACTTTACAAAATTTTACTCCTAATATAATTATATTTTTATAACAAAAATACAATGCTACAAATATCAGGCTATTAAAGTATTAAAGACTACTTACTGCTAGTTGTGACTTGTGATCTTGTGGGACTCCATCTTGGTTTTAAGTCGTTTCAAATCTGTACAAAATAGCTCCTCCAGGTGTCGGTTTGTGATGATTGCTTGCTGCCTCGATTTCTTAAAATTCGCTATAGAATACAATGATTCACAACAGTATGTTGGGCTGAAAATTGAGAGAGTAGCACACTAGTTTTTTTTAGCTCAGGATATTTTGTTTTCAGAACTTGTTTCCAGAATTCAATTGTAGACTGCGATTTATTTATCATCTTTAGGCTCAGGTCCTGTAATTCCATTAGTTCCTTTAGATAAGGCACAAGGTTTATCTCCTTTAACTGCGAATGCAAACTCTTTCTCTCAATCTGGCTGAAAATTTGTTCTTATCTTCATATTTTCGTTTCTTACATCTTGTTGAAACCATCTTCCTTCACAAAGTTTTCACAGAAACTTTAAATAAGATTTATATCTGAAGTGCACCAGCAATGTCTGCACAGTTCAGCGTCTGCACTTATACTGAACTCCCATCAGCAGGTATCGGAACCCATTATATGCAGCATGTTTCTTGC
>JABUQX010041534.1:215000-254970 GCA_015478945.1 Trachelipus rathkii
ATAAGAACTGGCTATTAAACTTTCGCTGGACACAATTGACAAGTTATGATATCAGCCATAATCATAAGAAAATCCAGATTGAAGACAAATTTAATAGGGTGTTAAATATTACACTCTCTGTCAAATTTTTTGTATTTTACGTTTCCTAATTTCTTAAACACAATATTAATAGTCTTTAATTTATAATCTTCCTACTGAAACAATAATAGTGTCGTGTTTCTCTTATAATTCAATTTTTTAAAACTTCTTCACTCCTTTTCGAGGCTGCAACAATATCACACCCATATGGAAAGGTCTTATAACTAGGAACTTCAATGTAATCAATATAAAGAATGTCGGTACTTTATTCGTATTGATCATGTTGGGGAGGAGACCCAGTTATTCTGTATTCTTTGTGATTTGAAGCTGTTGAATATGAGGCCTAGACACATTCCAAATTATCCTAAAATTCCTTAAAAGTGGATCGAAATAAGTAACTCATCGGGAATGATGTGTCCACTGGCAGTCCCGTCTGATAGTAGCATGTAGAGTAAACAAGTAAGAACTACGAAGAACCTGGGATTTCGAGGGCGTGCCAAGCGAGTTATCGCTGGGGATAGGCAGAGGCCGTCCATGTGAAGTGGATGGATTCGTGGCTAAATATTCGAAATATAATCCAAAATTCGTGGTCCAGTAAACGTTGCAGTGTCATTGATTCTGGATTGGGGCAAATTTAACTGATTCCTGATTATTTGTTAATTTAGGGATCCCCCCACATGGGTGTCGAGCCCATGAGGTCTGTACCCGGAGAATCGCTCAAAGCGGCCAGGAGTCTCTTATTATAAGTGTTCCAGAAGTGTCAGGGAAATAGAATCAAACCTGGTGTCGTATGCACTATGCATCAAATCACGAAGCAGGGATGTGGCTGAAACCCCGACACCACAGATGACCCCGATGTCCCTCACATAAGGAATAAGGAAGGATGACAGAGACTCTCATCTACCTCTCTGAGATAAAAAAATAAAAAATAAATAAAAAATGGAGAAAGAAGATTAAAAGGTATATAGATAACTAGTTCGAAAAATGAGAGGATAGGAAGAAGGCCAAAAATTTCGTATGTAACAGGGTCACATAGGTCAGAGGTCAGAGGTCAGAGGTCAGAGGGATACACACAAAAAACATAGTATTAATTCTTATTACTATATGACGTCTTAAGTTGCAACACTTTGACCATAACATCATAACAAGAATCAGTGCCCTTGCTGGGATATATATATATATATATATATATATATATATATATATAATATATATATATAATATATATAATATATATAATATATATAATATATATATAATATATATACTGGTTTGTCGAATTAGACATCAAGGTTATAATTAAGATATTTTATATATTTATATATATCTATATATATATATATTATTAATAATATATATATATATATATATATATATATATATATATATATATATATATATATATATATATATATAATAATAATAATAATAATAAATAATAATAATAATAATAATAATAATAATAATAATAATAATAATAATAATAATAATAATAACAATAATAGATCAACTTTTTTCATTTTATTCAAAAGTTCTTATCCAGCTCCTAGTGCCTGATAATCTCTTTTTTTTTTATATTTCTTCAATGGGTTTTGACTTTTGATATCCAAAGGTAAAACTTTTTTGAGGTCTCTAGTGTGCGTTACGTCTAACATAAGGTCAAATGATTGTTTGTTATTGAGATATTTAATCAGACGTGTAGATCTAAATAATTTTAAGCTCCGAGAGAGAGAGAGAGAGAGAGAGAGAGAGAGAGAGAGAGAGAGAGAGAGAGAGAGAGAGAGAGAGAGAGAGAGAGAGAGAGAGAGTAGCTTGTGCTCTTTACAAATATTATATAAACCTACATTTTTAGAAAGCTTCAACACTGATATCAGAATTCAAAGATATTTATTTATTTACTTCAGGTATTTTATAAAAAATTATGGCATTCTTATAATACAAATAAATTATTAAATTTACAGTATTTAAAAGTGGATTATTATATTTGTTTCTAGCGATATGCCCATATAACACGTCCGTCTTTGTTTATCATATAACACGCCTGTCCTTTTGCTTTTCATATAACACGCCTGTTCTTTGGTTTTTCATATAACACGCCAGTTCTTTAGTTTTTCATATAACACGCCTGTTCTTTGGTTTTTCATATAACACGCAAGTTCTTTGGTTTTGCATTCAACACGCCTGTTCTTTGGTTTCTCCTATAACACGCCTGTTCTTCGATTTCAATATAACACGCCTGTTCTTTGGTTTTCATATAGCACGCCTGTTTGATTTTTCATGTAACACGCCTGTCGTTTTGTTTTTCATATAACATGCCTGTCTTCGTTTTTCATATAACACGCCTGTCCTTTTGTTTTTCATAAAACAAGCCTGTTCTTTTGTTTTTCATTCAACACGCCTGTACTTTTGTTTTTCATTAAACAAGCCTGTCTTTGGTTTAATATAACACGCCTGTTCTTTGGCGTTTCATATAACACGCTTGTTCTTTGGTTTTTTATATAACAGGCCTGTTCTTTGGTGTTTCATATAACATGCCTGTTCTTTGGTTTTAATATAACACGCCTGTTCTTTGGTTTTTCATATAATACGCCTGTTCTTTGGTTTTTCATATAACACGCCTATCCTTTTGTTTATTATATAACACGCCTGTCATTTTGTTTTTCATATAACATGCCTGTCTTTGTTTTTCATGTAACACACTGTCTATGTTTTTCAAATAACACGCCTGTCTTTTGTTTTTCATATAACACGCCTGTTCTTTGGTTTTTCATTCAACACACCTGTCCTTTTGTTTTTCATATAACATGCCTGTCTTTGGTTTTCATATAACACGCCTGCTCTTTGGTTTTTCATATAACACGCCTGTTCTTTGGTGTTTCATATAACACGCCTGTTCTTTGGTGTTTCATATAACACGAATGTTCTTTGGTGTTTCATATAACACGCCTGTTCTTTGGTTTTCCATATAACTCGCCTGTCCTTTTGTTTTTCATATAACAAGCCTGTCTTTGGTTTTCATATAACACGCCTGTTCTTTCGTTTTATCATATAACACGCCTGTTCTTTGGTTTTTCAAATAACACGTCTATCCTTTTGTTCATCATATAACACGCCTGTATTTTTGTTTTTCATATAATATGCCTGCTTTTGTTTTTCATATAACACGCCTGTCTTTGTTTTTCAAATAACACGCCTGTTGTTTTGTTTTTCATATAACACGCCTGTTCTTTGGTTTTTCATTCAACACGCCTGTCCTTTTGTTTTTCATATAACAAGGCTGTCTTTGTTTTTCAAATAACACGCCTGTCCTTTTGTTTTTCATATAACACGCCTGTTCTTTGGTTTTTCATTCAACACGCCTGTCCTTTTGTTTTTCATATAACAAGACTGTATTTGGTTTTCATATAACACGCCTGTTCTTTGGTTTTTCATTTAACACGCCTGTTCTTTGGTTTTTCATATAACACGCATGTCTTTGTTTTTCTCGACAGAGTGAGGGATTGGTTTTCGTTTTACGTTCAAAATATCCGTCTCCTCAGCGAACACAAAGCCCATATGAAACCCTTTAATATTAAATAAGTATTCATGTTTTTTTTTAATGTTAATAACAATAATAAAACTATAAATATAAACATGTACGAAGATTCATTATAATTTCAGCGATCTCAGCAGCTGATTTTCATAAAACTTACAAGAAATGCTTGAAATTAACTGAAATGAGACAAAACCGTTAAAAAACGCGTGAAATGAACCTGAAAAAAGTTATGAGGTCACCAAATTTTATATTGATAACATTGCATATAATACTTAAAATGATCTGAAAAGAACGAAAAACGTTAAAAGAAACTCTGGAAATGATCTTCAAAAGTTATGAAGTCTCTTAATTTGATATTAATAACATAAAATTAAATATTACTACTTTTCACAAGGATTATATTTTTTTTTAAATTATTTTTCAGCATTCACTGGTCGGGATGTATGGAGGCTGAGCCCCCGGTAGAGAAATAAATGTTTGAGTACCACATATTATCATATTTCTCCTTGACAACGTTTTTTGTTCATTTCTCGAGAATCATTTTACGTTTTCCTTTCTTTTCAGATCATTTTAAGCATTCCATGTAAGTTTCATGAAACTCGGCTGAGACCGCGGACATTTAAAAGGTCGTGTACGAATATATGTGATGGACGTTTGTGATGACTAATTTTCTGTACGCAGTCACCAATCTATACATTTTCTTTAAAAAACTAATCAATAACAAAATTAATAAAAATAAATAATATAAAATGAAATAAAATATAAAATGGAATAAAATAAAAATGAAAAAGAAGAAATAATAAAATATAATAAAAAAAAGGACGATTTAGAATAAAAAATTTACTGTTTCTAATTAAAAGTAAACAGTCCATTTTTTAAAACGGAGTTTACTATCCAATCACTATTTTTTACGAAAAGCAAAGAATAAAATTTTGATTGCGCTTTAACCAAATTTACACTCTGAAAATGAGGTTCTTTCTTCATTTCTGAGCTTCACACCCAAATACACATACACATGCACGCATGCATGAGTACACATGTGCGAGCCTAAATGCGTACTCATGCAAGCCTAAATGTGTACGCATGCATGAGTACACTTTTAGGCTTGCACATCTATATACAGGAGTGACGCTGTGAACTTTTTTTCTTCATGTACATCTTGCATGTTCATCGTACAGTTTTTACAGGGGACTACCCCAAATTGCCGACGAAAAAAAATGGCCGACAGGACATTAAAAAAAAAATTACACTTGTCCAGAGCGTCGACAAATAATTTCATAACGGTAAAATGGTAGAAAAAATTTTCTGCTACTCATCCAAACTGTCAACACATTAAAATGTTTCAATCAACCATACCAAATGATTGACACCTATCAATCGATTATTTTAACGATTTTATATCAGGTCTTTTTATATCGATATTTTATGTCCTTCCTAGAGTGTTGTTGGGACCTGCGCTACTATGGGGCTCTAGCGACATTCATAGATAGCTCAAGCATGAGGAAGAAATTTAAATACTTCATTTTGGATTGACAAGAACCGCGAGGGTCCCCTTAAATGAAAATGAAATTGTTGTGTTTTATCGCATATTAGTTAAAATTAGCCAATTATAGCCTGCTGAAATAGGTCGTATGTCCCGGGTTAGCAGCAACATAAATGCACCCACGTTAGTAAGATTTTATAATTCCTTAATTTACGTCCAAATAAACCAAGTAGAGTAATTTCATTTTCGATACATACGACCTTTTGCAATATCAACAACGATCACACCTCACGAGAATCGAACCAACATTGGTTCTTTCATCTTGTGGATTTCTTGCGACAAGTCAAACTTTGTTAACCCATTTTGCATGTAGACAAATCCAATTATTATTATTATTATTATTATTATTATTATTATTATTATTATTATTATTATTATTATTATTATTATTATTATTATTATTATTATTATTATTATTATTATTATTATTATTATCTAGTTTTACTCAGAGTTTAGATTTTTTTTAGAAGTCCTCTCTCTCTCTCTCTCTCTCCTCTCTCTCTCTCTCTCTCTCTCTCTCTCTCTCTCTCTCTCTCTATATATATATATATATATATATATATATATATATATATATATATATATATATTAATATATAGTAGAGAGAGAGAGAGAGAGAGAGAGAGAGAAGAGAGAGAGAGAGAGAGAGAGAGAGAGAGAGAGAGAGAGAGAGAGAGAGAGAGAGAGAGAGAGAATTTAAAAAAAACGTTTTTATATTTTTATATCGTTGTTGTTGTTGTTGTTGTTGTTGTTGTTGTTGTTGTTGTTGTTGTTGTTGTTTTGTTATTAGTTGTTATTTGTTTGTTGCTGTTGTTATTTTGCTTCCTTTTTGCCAATAAACCAATTTTTTTTGCAAGTTTTGTTTTATAATTTTTTCATAATTTTTATTTTCTAGTCATTTTTTTTTTTCATTTTTATATCGTATTTAAAATGGATGAGCCAGAGCTGTGCTTTGGAGTATAATTCATCATGTTCTGGACGAAAATATTTTTTAGGCCTAAAGGATTTTTTTTTTCAAAAGTCGGAAAAGAGGGTAACATTTTTTTTACTCAACAGATTTTTAATTTTATTAAAAGATTTGGAAATGTTTGAGCCAGTTTTTTCTTCTGGTATTAATTTCATCAAATTTACAGTGAAAATATAATTTTTAAAAATGAAGGAGAATGAATTAGTTTTTTAACCTTATTAGACTCTCTTTAACTAAATTTAAGTTGCAACGGAGTTAATCCAATAAGAGAAGTACTCCATACAAAAGTGAGTGAGAGCCTTGTAAAGTTGGAGCGCCCCTCTATTGTTCTAATCAGAACACTCTCCAGAGCTTCCTTGAATAGACTTTAGCAACCGCTGTGATCTATAAGATCTTTCGAGAAAATGTATTCCTAAATTAGACCCCAAGAATGTTTTATGAAATTTTTAGAGAAATAATAGAAATGTCGAAATTGGTAGAATTATTTAATTGGAAGGGGTTTTAGATAGATATACAGAAGTTTAGGTTTAGAAGAAAACATAAAATTGAAAAGACACCACAGAGTTATCCTATCCACGTTATCGAAAACAAGATAGGAAGCTGAAGTCGGAAGACAACGTGTATAAAAAAAAAACATCGCTATTAATAGGAAAACAACCACTAATCTAGATTGCCTCAAAAAAGTGAGGGAGAAAACCAGAAGGAAGGAAGTTCAAAGGAAAGTGGTGCAAGTCATGACACGTTAAAGGCCCCCATAGAAGACTATCCATAATTCCAAGGGAAGAAGACTACTGATTAGGAAGATTGAAAAGTATACCACCAGCTGAAATCGAATATTGAAATTCGTACTAGTAAAAAAAAAAGAAATCCCAACTAAAGAAGATCGTAATAATAATAATAATAATAATAATAATAATAATAATAATAATAATAATAATAATAATAATAATAATAATAATAATAATAATAATAATAATACCATAGAACTTAGGATAAATTCAAAGGCCTTTGACCCTAGCATAGATTCAAAGACCTTAGACCTTGAGATAAATTCAGAGACCTTTGACATTAGGATAAATTCAAAGTCCTTAGATCTTAGGATAAATTTAAAGGACTTTGACTTTAGGATAATTCAAAAGTCTTGGATATTAGAATAAATTCAAAAGCCTTAGACATTAGGATAAATTCAATTGTCTTAGACCTCGGAATAAATTAAAAGGCCTTAGAACTTAAACAATAATATCTTAGAGCTTAGATCATATGTAAATTCAAAGGCCTTTGATATTATAATAAATTCAAATACTTTAGACCATAATAAAAATTAAAATAAAAGGGCTTTGACCTTAGGATAAACTCAAAGGTCCTTGACCCTAGTATAGATTCAAAGGTCCTTGGTATTAGAATAAATTTAAAACCCTAGATTTTATGATAAATCCAAAAGCCTTAGACAGTAATATAAATTCAAATTCCTACGCCAATATTATAAATTTAAAACCTCTGAAATTAGAATAAGTTCAAAGGCCTTAAACCTAATGATAAATTCAAAGGACTTAGATATTAGAATAAATTCAAAGTCCTTACACCTTAGGATAAATTCAAAGGACTTTGACATTCGATAAATTCGAAGACCTTAGAACCTTAGTGAAAATACATTAGAATAAATTCAAATATCCGTAAAGCATTGGGTGTATGTTATTGAAGGCGCACACTTTCTTGTGTCTCGATATTGTCCCCTATTTTTTGTTTTATTTCACATAATAATAAATATTAAATCTTTAATCAGGTTTGCCAAAATTCTCCACAGGGAATCATTCTTTTTTTTAAAATGAGGGAAAATCACCCTCATACTTCAAAATTTTCCTAATTTGTTGTTAGTAATGGATATATTACCTCCTACTTGTAAACCAAGCTGGAAATGAGAGCAAAAATATTTAGGCTCCAAACCCTGACCTTCAGCCTGGCGATTCATCTCCCCCTGTTGAACCACATTAGACCGTAATTACAAGCATAATATATCTTTACAATTACAGTATATTTGTGTACGCACATACACGAAAACGATAAAGCATTTGGAATAGTTCAGTTTTATTTCATTTATTTTATTTTATTTAATCACAGTAGTAACATTCCCCGCATGAAGCTCTTTCGTTTTTATAATTTTAGTAGTTTTTGAAAAAAAGAGATTTTTTGAAAAAAAGAGATTTTTTGAAAAAAAAAGATTTTTTGAAAAAAAAAGAGATTTTATCGAAGATTAAAAGCAGTTGGCATTTGCCGTGGTTCGAAGGAAGAGCGGCAGAGTTGTGAGGTATAGGACCTGGGTTCGATACCTTGGTAGCAATTACTTAGAGAAGCTCCCTTACTTGAATATGGCTATGTTTGTGAGGTGTTAACTTTCTATAAAAAATGGAAAAAAAAGTTGTCAGATATTTTCTTGAGGGTTGCATCCAGTGAGGCGATTTCTAGACTATATTTTTATACTTATTTCCCCCCCTCCCCTCCATAAAAATCTGTATTTTTGAATCTCGATGGTTAAAATTTATAGTCCCCACCCCCTTCCTCCAAAAGGCTTAGCCAATCACCAGCCTTGAAAGTTTATGTATACAAAAAATATACTACGTGAGCATGCAAAGAAAGTAATTGTACCCATCACTTAAAAACATGAAAGTAGTAAAAAAGTAAAAAAAAGTATGCCCATTCATTTAAAAAAAAAATTTGAAAACCATTGAAAAAGTATGCCCATTCATTTAAAATAAAATAATAATAATAATAATAATAATAATAATAATAATAATAATAATAATAATAATAATAATAATAATAATAATAATAATAATAATAATAATAATAATAATAATAATAATATAAAGAAAAGAAAGAAAAAGTTGAAAAAGTACATCAACTTTTAATTGACTATTTGTTTAATAACCGAAATTTTTAAACTTGTCCCCAAAAAATCCTATGAAGCGCGTTCCAAAATTTCAAATTCCTCAATTTTTGTAATCTCTGTTGTGGAATAATAAGATATAATTCGGAAGAAACTAAGGTAAAATGTGTCTATTATTTTGATGAATTGATAGTTAATAAAACGAATTCACTTACCGCAACAATTCACATAAGTATAAATGGAGTTAATAAGATTGAACAAGCTTTTAATTAAATGTGATATCAGAATTTACATTTAATAATAATTTGTGTTCAAAAGACTGAAGAAAACATTTGTTAGCTTCACACACACACTTATATATAAATATATATATATATATATATATATATATATATATTATATAATATATATATATATATATATATATATAATATATATATATATATAATATATATATATATAACACACAACAGTATATATATATATATATATATATATATATATATATATATATATATACATATATATGTATATTCGCAGTCAATGATCTAATTTCCACTTTGGTTAGCACACTTCTCATTTTCTAGGCAAGAGTTTGGACATCGCATTTTGTTTACGACTAACTCTTAAGAGTTTAGTACCCCGACAGCAAACTCTACTCTACTCTATTCTATAGTATTGTTTATATCCTCAATTTTCATCTAAAGGCAAATATTGTGCTTCTGTGTTCAACTTTGTCTGTTCTCTTTCAGTCTTACAACTACGTTCTCCTGCAATATTAATTTATATTCTAGGTTTACTGACTATTTATCCTCCAAAATAGGATACTACTTTTCATTCTTTTTCTTCTTTTTTCTTTGAAATCTTCATTCGGGGGTGACTTTAATGTTCATCACCACAACTGTTTTCTTTTGTTTTGAAGATAGTGTTAGTGAAATAGTTTAACATGTTCCGTAGTTTGTGAAACTTCCTACTTATATCCCTGTTCATCTCAGAGATACACTCTACACACTGGACCCTACTTTTTCTAACCTTCTAATTTTTCGCCTTATGCTATTAACCTCTATCCTCCAATAGGTTCCTGCAGCCAACCTCTCATTTCTGTATTATGTTAAGTCACTCTATGCTTTCTATACAGGAACCGACCCCGTTAAGGGGAGGAGACGTTTTTCTTTTGGAATCTTGATGCTTCAAACTGATAAAACTGGTATGACTGCCACTTCGGAGGGAGCGGACCCTCAGAATGAGAGGTGACTCTCTCACTAGTTTGGAGAAGTACATTCTAACTTCTTCCCTTGAACTTGAACCCTCAGTTCAACTCTCTTCTCATTCTATTCGCTTCAAGGAAGCTGCCATTTGGGAATTTCCATCATCATCATCATATTCTAGAAACTCGTGAAATTTCTATTTCATCCCGAAATAATGTAACATTTATTCTACGACATTAATAAAATTATATTGTCGTTTGAATTTTTTTAATCCTTCCTGGTTCTCTTTTTAAGAATCTTCTTCTCTTTTGCTAAAGATGAACTCATCCATTAAACATTTACCGCTAATTTCTTTTTTAGTAGATCACAGAGGTATTTCTCATTCTTCACCTCCCTCAGTCAGACTTTCTTGAAAGTATTTGCTTCTTCCATGCCTATCAAGTTCTATCCTACTTTAAGATGTAAAATTCAGTCATTTTGTGCCGAAAAAACTGGGAACTTCTCAACACGTTATTGTCCTATTGATTTAATCTCTGCTTTAAACAGTTTCTTCGGATCAATACTAAACTGGATGATTAAGAATCATTATATTATTCTAATATTCCTCAAATTTTATCTCCAATTGTAGTAATGGATTATCATGGATGCCATGATTTAGATCTCTTACTTTTTTCTTATGAGTTTCGCCATTTCGGTGATACTATTGTTGCGGCGTTAGACACATCGAATGTTTTTGTTAAAATCTGGTACAAATCATTGGTTTTCAAGTAGTTCAGCATCTATTTTTCTCATTGTAAGCTTATTTCTGATGTCTTTTCTATTAGTTTTATAGTAGCTATTTTGGAAAACTACCTTTCTTTATTTAAATGCATCAAAATTGGTTTCGTTTTTAAATGTTTTATTCTATCCCAAACCCTCTTTATAGTTTTCGTTAATGACCTTTTTATCTGTAACTGTTATTGCCTATCTACTTATAAAATCCCTAATCCAAGTTGCGCTGGTGTTTGGGACTATTCATGATAAAACCGATCGTGTGTAGATCATTCAAGACACAAGTTATGAATTGTCATGATAAGTATGAAAGATTTTTCATGCAGTGACAGACTCATTTCTGGATAACTTCTTGTTGCCAACAAAATTCGCAGTTTTCGAAACAAGTAACCAAGTTCTGGCATGATTCATATGTGGTGAAACCTGTCATGTTTGCCATAACAGTTATGGAATGACAGGTTTTTGTTTCATGCCTGGCTTTACCTTGTATTGGGGGACATTTATTCTGATGACCCCTAACCTATTATTTTTTTAATTTTCAAAACTACTTACAAAATCGAGTCAAAGACCGAAACGTTTATATACCTGTTTTTCCCCAGGTATCCACTTCACATCTCCAACACCAAAAAGTAAATAATAGTAGATCGATCATTTATCACAGCCCAGCGGTAAACCACCATCACCGGTTAATAGGACTCTGGTCTCGCCGGCAGCAGTCGCGGCATTCCTTCTAGCAACCCACTTCTCTGAGTGAAACGGTCGGGCTAGGGTATATATATATATATATATAACTAGTATATTATATATATATATATATATATATATATATATATATATATATATATATATATATATATATATATATATATATATATATATATATATATATATATATATATAAACACACTTTCTCTAATGCCTTTTGCTCTTCAGAGAGAGATGAATGGAAAAGCGTTCAACGCAAACACCGCAAGGGCTCCAAGAGTTCTAAATCTGTTGGTGGCATGAAAGAGGACCTAGACGTTCCCGATCTTAACTCAAATTGTCCCGTCTTTCAAAATCACCCAAATGATGGCTCACTGGCAAAGTCTCTAGAGTTAGACCTCCGTAACCCAACGGGTCCCATATAGGATCCCAATATCGCAACTCCAACATCCTTACAAAAAAGTGACACCTCTTCGGTGCCACCTTCTTGCACTGCCTCCATGGAAACATTCTCATATTCTTCACCTATTTCTAAATCTGCTTGCTTGGAAAATGCTGTTATCGCTTCCATTTCTAAATATGAGCATTTTGGTTGCTCTTTCATCGACCAACCAAGTCCACTTAATAAGATGGACTTGGTTGAGCTCAACTTACATCCCATTCATAGATAAGCCCCTCCGCCAAATACCACTAAAAACTTCCACCCAAAACCGGTCGTACAACCTAAATCTCTGTTGTACGACTATTCCTTACCACCAGGATTTGTTGCTCCTCCTCGTCGGGACCCACGTCTCAGCCTTTCCTCCCCATCTGAATCCCCTTCCAACATTACCCCTAGCCACATAGAGACAATTATCTCAAAAAGACCATCCTCATAGTATTTATAATAACATAGCATGGCCACCTTCCTTCAATTGAATTGTCGTATCTACTATTCTAATTTTGAAGAACTTGTTCAATTAATAAACATATGTACACCAAAGTACATATGTTTGCAGGAACGTAAACTATTCTATTGTGACCTCTTCCAACCGTCAGAATATAAATCGCCGTTAACCTCTATAGAAAGAGATGTCAATAATAGGGAGGTGCAGGAATACTCATTTATAAATCTGTTCCTTATTCTCCAGTCTCTCTTCAAACCAGATTTCACGCAGCAGCAGCACGAATTCATCTGTCCACCGGCCTCACTGTCTGCCTGATCTACTTGGCTCCGAGTAGTGAGTTAACTATGGCCGACGTAGCTGATCCTTTTAAGCATCTCCCCACTCCGGTTGTTATACTAGGAGACTTTAACCTTCACCACCCCTTATGAGGCGACTCTGTCACCTCGTCTAAGTCTAGGATCCTCGTTGATATCCTAGCACCCTTTTCCCTGGGATGCCCTAACACAGAACTCCCTACATATGAACGTTTAGATACACTCTCTTCTTCCTGTATTGATATTTCCTTTTGCTCCCTTTCTCTTATAGATGGCTTTACCTGGTCCAGCTTTGATTATATATTAATTATTTATACGGCAGTGACCATTACCCAATAGCCTTAAATGAACTTGCACCAAGCCCAATGTTAAAACCCAATTCCAGCTGGTGTTATGATGGAGAGGAGTAGGCTCCCTTTCATCAGATCATAGCTATTCTACTTTCTCCCTTCAATAACCGGTTTCCAACCATTGATGATACCTTTAACTTCTTCCAGCAAGTTATCATCACAGCAGCAGAAGCTTTCATCCCGCCATCTTCGCAGGTATGCGTTCGGCAGCTCCTTGGTGGTCCCAAGAGTGTGTACAAGCTAACCGGGAGAAGAAAAAATTCTACAGGCGATACAAAATAATCTGTACAACCCCAAACATGATTATTTTTAAAGCAGCTGTGGCGAGATCTCGTTGAATTAATCGCCAAACATGTAAACAATACTTTCGAACTTATACTTTGACTGTCAACTCCACAACTCTAATTTCTTCATTGGGGAAAGTTGCACAGAAAATATCTCGCAGATCCAACCACTCTTTACTCACAGTCCTCCGTTATGGGCCTGAAATAACCGATATGATTTCTTCTCCAGCAGTTGTAGCAGATGCCTTAGGTTATAGTTTTGCTAGCCCCTCTAGTTCTTCACACTATCTGCAAGCCTTTCAAAAACTGAAAATTAACACTGCACTGCCAAACTTCTCAACAGCGAAAGGGGAAGATCATACCTAAAACCATCTCTACACTTGGAGAGTATCAAACTGCACTGGTGAATACCAAAGATGGTTTCCTTGGCCCAGACATGATTTCGTACATTATGATCCGTCATATTCACCCTTCTGCATCAGCGTTCTTGCTGGACTTGTATAACAGTATCTGGATAGAATCCTCTTTTCCATTTGTTTGGATTACAGCTTTTGTAATTCCAATTCCTAAACCTGGGAAGGATCAGAAGTTGTCGGACAACCAAAGACCAATTTCGCAGACCTGTAATGCTTGCAAATTATTGGAGAAAATGGTTTCAGACCACCTTCTCCCTGGTCTGGAGAGTCGCCAGGCTTTTTCATACTTCCAATTCTTTCGAAGGCGGATCCCTTGTTAAATCTAGATCATGACATTCGGGAAGCCCTCCCAACTGGTGGGGTGGTTCTTGATCTCGTTTTTTTTACCTTAAAAATGCTTATGACACAATGTGAAGCACTGGGGTTCTCCTTAAACTCCACTCGCTTGGTTTCAGAGGACAGCTCCCCCTCTTTATTAAACACCTTCTGTCAAATAAATTCATTCAGGTTCAGTATTCTTCTGTTCTATCACACCACTTTACTGCGGTTGAAGGATTTTCCGCAGGGTAGTGTTCTAAGTGTATTATTATTTGCTCTCGGATTCAATGACATCATTACTTCTATCCCACTGACAGTCAATTTTTATATCTATGTTGCTGACCTGGCGCTATGCACTGCCGGTGCCAGGCTGCCGTTTCTTGAAAGGCAACTTCAACTGGCTATTGAGCATATTTCACAATGGAGTAACTCTCATGGCTTCTATTTCTCGCCCACCAAAACCTCAGCAGTACTATTTTGGAAAAAAGGGAGTCGAAGAACCTGACATCTTCCTTCCGCGAACCTAACCACATGTAGTTCAACCATCCCTGTAGCTTCACAAGTCAAATTTTCAGGATTCATTCTAGATGACCACCTAACATATCCACCGCGTATTAAACTCCTGAAACCGACTTATCCTCGCATGCTTGACCTATTATATCATCTCGCCTCAAAATCTTGGGGTGCTGATCGCAAGTCCCTTTTGCGTCTCCATACAGCCCTATGGGTGAACCTTGAAGTTGAATCAGACGTGATGTCACTCTCTCTTCGAAGGGAATGCATCATGTGCACAGATTATCTTCGCTTTCGAACCCCAATAACATCTGCTGTGACACCGATTCCGCGAAAGATACCTCAGAATCCTCCTTACTGGCCATTTGCAAACACAACTTATAACATCCATAATATTTTCAACATCCCTTTGCAAAAGGTGCTGCCGTTCTCTTATGATGAAGGGTACATACCTTGGCTATTCCCTGCTCCCACCATCTGTCTGTTCCAAATCTCTCCATCCAAATCTAGCCACCCTTCTGCCTTGTTAAAGGCATCATTCTTGTCTCATTCCGCAGTTCACGGTGGATTTGGTCCATTATTTACTGATGACTCTAAAACAGGGAAACATTGTGGGTGCATCTGCTGTCTTTTCTGACCACAACCTTTCCCATACACTTCCACACCATCCATCAATTTTTACGGCAGAATTGATGGCTCGAATTTTGTTCTTTAACCAAGACCACTCTTATGTCATTTATTCAGATTCACTCAGTGCCCTCCAGGCGTTTAAAGCCACTTATTCTAAAAACACAATGGTATTCGCTGTATAAAAAATTCTTCCGTTGCTCCACTCTCGCAAGAACCAATTTTATGTTGAATCCCCTCTCACGTAGGGGTAACTGCCAACGAAATAGTTAACTGAGAGGCCAGAATGGCCGCCTCCACTTTTTGGAGCTGTTCTAGGTGCCTCCCGGATGCCATTCAACATGGTCGCCTCCTATCAACTGAATTATTATCCTGCTCTTCGACAAGGGTTCCGGTCTTATTGGCAGGAGTGCTGGGCGAGTGATCAGAGAGGAACGAAACTTAGAACTATAAGACGAACATTAGTGAGCGACTTTACTCTCACCGACGAAAGCGCTTGCACTAGGTGATACTTACACTCCTCCGCATTGGTCACTTCAATATCACTCACAGCCACTACATACCCCGCAATTTGCTCACCATATCTTTATTGATTGTCCTCAACTGGATCCCATTCGCTGTCGTCATTTTCCTATCATATGGCCCATAACATCTTCAAGAAGGTTATCCCACATCTTATCTGAATTCTTAAACTTTAATAGTAACTCTATTTTTCATAATCTCGAAGAATTGAATATTCTTCACAAAATCAAAAAATATATATTTATATGGAATAGGACTATTTATAATGTAAAGACATCTTTTTATATAGCTTTATTTATTTTTGACTGAATATTCATTTCACCATCCAAATTTTATTTTACTGACACTCAAAATTTGCATGAGCCAGGACCCACCATGGAGTTGATTATTCAACCCATTGTGACCGCTTCCTTGTGGGCCTTTACATGAACTCAAAAAAAATGGCTAAACCATATCAATGTACTATCATTTATTTCCTCATTTACTCCTTTCATCACACCACACAACTCCCAAATACGTTCATTGCTCATTTTATTAATTCTCCTCACACCTAACACACCCCTAAGATTGTCCATCTGAACACAATGTACCTTAGATTTATACCTCTTATTCCTGACCATAACTTCACTACTATACGTTTAACACAGGTAGCAACATACCATCATGCGCATTCAAGACTTAGATCCTTTACATCCGCCCAGGATTTAATTGCACAAGCCACCTTCCTACCATTCACAACTTTTCTACAACACTCTGCATCATTCTTTCCCTTTTCATCCAACATATAGCCTAACTATTTAAACAGATACTTGTTCCAGTTGCTCACCATCTAACTTGACTTCACACAGCGGACTCTCCTCACTCACTACCATAACCTTACTCTTATCAACATTTACTTTCAAACCCCTCCTTTTACACACCCTGCCAAACCCCTCTACCTATCCTCTCAAACTCTTTATAGATTTGCCACACAAAACCAAATCATCCATATATAATAAGTAGGGCATCCCCCACTCTCTTCCATTCTCTATCATTCTAACACCTTCACCAGCCACCCCTACTTCTAATCATTTCATAACCTCATCCATATACAAATTGAAAAACCAAGGAGACATAACACATCCTTGCCTCACTCCGCTATTAATATTAAACTAATCACTTTCAACTCCATTTATTCTTTACTCATGCTTCACTATAGGCATACATACCTTTGATTCCATTCAGAAGCCTACCACCACCAACACCATATATCATTAACACCTGCCGAAGTACCTCCCTATTAATCCTATTATACGCCTATTGCAAATACATAAATCTAAATACAATATTTATCCTTATATATATATATATATATATATATATATATATATATATATATATATATATATATATATATATATATATATATATATATATATATATATATATATATACTATATCTAATATATATATATATACTCTGCTTATATATATATATATATATATATATATATAAATATATATATATATATTCCCATAAACTTGGGGAAAAAATAGGAATAAGATATTCGCGAGGAAGAAGACATAGATTTGGGAGTCAAGTTTGGTTGTGCCTGAAATACGACACAATATTCGAATCCTCTTGTCTTTTCATTCTCTGCTACACATTTTTACTCCTTTGTGAAAGGGTTTTTAGGATGTCCTGGGTTCAGGGGTTTTAGGGTTAGCACCGCCGTTCATCATTGAGAATGAGGAAAAAGGGATAAAAAGATTTCGAATTTGAAATTGAATTTAACACACGGTGTCAAATAGATTCGCGCCAAAAAGCGACTTTCTTTTTTTTCCCCCCGCCAAAAAAAGAAAAAGGAAAAAAACTGGCGCGAATTTTCCCGCCAAATTCAAATCCAACTTTCTCGGCTGAGAAAAAAAAAAATTACTAGGATAAATATTTACATAACAGAAAGAAATCTCTATTTAGTATATAAAATTTAAATTATGTTATAATAATAATAATAATAATAATAATAATAATAATAATAATAATAATAATAATAATAATAATAATAATAATAATAATAATAATAATAATAATAACAATAATAATAATAATAATAATAATATCCAAAATTTTTATATAATAGATGAGTCTTCTATCACACACACGAGTAACATTTAAAAATGTTCCTTATATATATAGCAAGGCTGTGGAGCCGGAGCAGGAGCCGGAGCCTAATTTTTTTTTCTGGTTTAACCGGAAAAGGAAAGAAAATTTTTATTATCAAATAAATTTGTTCGGAGCACTAGTCGGAGCAGGAGTGGGATCCGGAGCCGGAACTGCATATTTTAAAATGATAGAGCCAGAGCAGGAGTCGGTGCCGGTACCGGTGTCGGTGCCGGTGCCGGTGCCTGTGCCGGAGTCGGAGCAAAAATTTTTATCGGACCAGCAGCACCGGTATTAAAACTCATCTATTATACCGTTCATATCATGTCTTGCAAAATTCTATAAAACTACATTAGGACATAGTTTAGGGTTGGCAACGTACTGAGTGCTGTGCGGTGCGGCACACAACTCCGTGTCCCAGTGGGGTGCGTATGGAACATTGAAATATAGAGGTGCGGTGCGGTGCGGTGCGGAAAATTCCGTTGCTCGGCCAACCAATGACATTCGAATCTATTTGATGGTATATTTTGAATAGTCAGAATTATTCATATGAGAGAGAGAGAGAGAGAGAGAGAGAGAGAGAGAGAGAGAGAGAGAGAGAGAGAGAGAGAGAGAGAGAGAGAGAGAGAGAGAGAGAGAGAGAGAGAGAGAGAGAGAGAGAGATCCGTTTTTAAAATTTAATAACCAACTTACATGCTATCAAGACTAAATGCATTTATTCTAATTATTTTTAGGTAGTGATAAATTAGTTTTTTTATTATTTCCACTTTGTGTTCCTATAATTAATTTATCTTGTTTCTTTCTGTCTCTAAAAACAACAGAGAACAATTTTAAGTTTTTCTTCTGTAGTATTTGATAGCAGTCTTTTAAATCTTTTCCCGCGAACAGCGGCAAAACTGTAGGTTAGAGGAAAAAAATAACTACAAACTTGATAATCTCTCACTCAAATTAGGTTTGCATAGGTGCTGGTAGTAATGAAAAAAACATCTTCTTTCCCGGTGTAATGATTAATCTGCTGCTTGGTTCCTGTAACTCCACGAAGGAGGCAAAGAACATAGAACCTTTGTAATGAGTAGTCATTTCTTGGTTTTGCTTCCCGACCGACCGAGATTCAAACCCCGGAATTATCGGGGATGCGAATGCGGTGTTTTACCAGTTGAGTTACAGGACACGTTCCCCAGTGTATTAGCTAGCAACAAAAGATAGTCTTAGGTCTTCTAGGTCTGAATTCTTAACATAATTATGACCGTCCATTTCTACCTTATGCAAATCTTCCCCAGAATTAGAAACCTCTTTACTTATATAATAATAATAATAATAATAATAATAATAATAATAATAATAATAATAATAATAATAATAATAATAATAATAATAATAATAATAATAATAATAATAATAATAATAATAATAGATTTAAGTGTGAGGAATAAAGGGTTAGAGAGAGAGAGAGAGAGAGAGAGAGAGAGAGAGAGAGAGAGAGAGAGAGAGAGAGAGAGAGAGAGAGAGAGAGAGAGAGAGAGAGAGTGTATAGAGAGAGAGAGAGAGAGAGAGAGAGAGAGAGAGAGAGAGAGAGAGAGAGAGAGAGAGAGAGAGAGAGAGTGTGTGTTTCGACTTTTATTGTTCAGAAGAAACTTTTATGGTAAAAAAGATTGTTAATTTCTTTTTTTGATTACCCTCACCACTAAGGGCAGGGAGCTTTTCCAATGGGTTAAAATACAAAATAAAAGAAAGCCTACGTCTAACGTAAATCTTGCAAGCGCGCAGTTGTAAGTTTTCAAGTTAGGAAGATTAAATACAGGAAAAATATATGATGGCAAATAATTTCACAGAACAGAGGTGGCAGGAAAGAGGGAGATGTAACATCGAACTTGTTCGGAGTTGCTTATTGCCACACAAGTCATGTGAAAACACGACACCATTTGTGCTGCGAGGGTTTCGCAATGTTGGTGGAATGGTGAAATGCGAATAGTCAACTTCCTTGTCATCTGCCATTGTAGTATCTACATAAAAGAGAAAGATAATCATCTTCATGTCGCAGAGATTAAGGGTCAAAATAATTTGAAAGTAAAGGACAGTTTATCAGTCTTTTGGAATTAGACACAAGTATATCCCAAAAATGGGTATGTTCTCAAATCTAGGGGGAGGGGGCTCTCCCCCTGATTTGAAAACATACTCAATAAAGGCCTAATTAGACTCTTAAACTGGGCGGAAGGAAACTCCAGCCAACTAAAAAGAACTTTGCGAAATTATTTTTCTTAAATAAAAACTCACTTTTTTAAAAGCGGCCTTTTTGCACCTCCCAACTCGCCTCTCTCTCCTTTGACGAATCTTCCGTCTCCCTTGTGAACAATTTAAGCATTTTTGGCCTGAGTATAAACTACAAATTTCTAGCAAACCTTATTACAACTGTTTCTATAGTAACTGGGATTTTTTTTTTTTTTTTACAGATCACCACCACTCACGGGCTGGGCCCTTCTCAAGGAGGGGGTGGATTTGGGGTGCATCATCGACAGGAACCCCAAGTTTCCCTGTCGAGCAATTGCATCAGCATCACAGTCTATTGTGTTGAAAATGCTTGTAGAGAAAAGGAAGAGAGAGTTCCAAATTTTACAATAAGAATTCAAAAAGGAATGTGTGACTAGTGATTAAATGATTATAGGAGCTCCTGTGGGGAGAGGAGTCAAATGACTTCACCTTAAAGGAAGAATATGAACTAAAGAGTTAAAAAAGAACAGTAACAAATGTAATAACGATAGTATAAGACCAATGCAGCAATTCGATGAGTAAAGAAAACATGAATAAGAATCCAGAAAAAAGATCAACTATCAAAAAAAGGTCGGAAATCGATGTTTTGTACCCGACTTAATCAAAAGCTTTTCATATTTCCAGTTCCATAGCAAAATGTTTTCCAATATGGCTAAGAACTGAGAACCGAGAGACAGAATGAGGGGAAAGAATGCCCTCAGTTGACCCCTCTTTACCAAAGTCATACTGTTAACCTGTGAAAAAATTGAAAGATTTATAATGTCTTCAAATCTTTCCAGTTGAGGACATATTTAATAAACCTTCAGAAAGAACAGAAGGTAGGTAACATATTAATAACGGTTTTCTTTTACCATTCATGATTCTACATGTCAGGAAATATTTAAGCCGCCCCCCTTTTCCAAAAAAACTCAAATGGAGGATCAATTATTCTCCTAAAAAAAACGGATGCACTCAGAAACGAAAGAAATGTTAATGTTTTTAAAATATAATAACGGTCTTTCTTTTACTGCAATTCATGATTAACATGTCAGGACATACTGTCGTAATTGAAATATGTTAAAAAAAAAATGACGATTGTCTTTTATTATTCAAGATTCAACATGTCGCTATGCGTTTGAAAGTGATTTAAATAATAAGGGTAATTAAGTGTAAAGTGTAAAGAAAGGAAGACGAATCATAGGCTCTTCTCAAATGGAGCAGGTATAAAACTATAAAATTATAAAATTTAGAAAATCAGGATACATATAAATATATATATATATATATAATATATATATATATATATATATATATATAATAGAATATAATATAATAAATTATATATATATATATATTTAATTATATATATATATAAAGAATCGCGAATCGGAAATCGCGCACTTTGACTGGTATCGGTAATCGGAATCGGCATCTGCTTTAAATTTGTTGAATCGTCCCATCACGTATTATTATTATTATTATTATATACCCACCTTCTCTCCCAAGACGGAGTAGGTGCGCTTACATTGCACTTTGGAACAGAAAAGTAGTAGAAGACTATTGACGCAAGTTGAAAAGAAAGCCGAGCCTACCGCCCCTTAATCTCCAGTTGAGAACCGCCGCAGTCAGAAAAAGCACCCTATACTCACGGATCGGCGACGCGACCCCACCTATCGATCGTCTCAAATGTAGGCGTTCATCCCTTTGCCCAGGTGCCGCAACCATTAATACCCCTTGCAAAACCAGCCATCATCCTATTATAGCACCTTTCTTCTCGCCTCTGCCAACTAGCATTTATCTCCCTCACACCATCTGACTCAATGCCACTTCTCCTGCTTCCAGCGGTTGATTCCCAGCAAACTCACCACTATAATCCGCTTAAACACAACCGACATCATCCTTCCTTTCCACAATAACCAATTCATCTCAACGCTACTTTCATGTAGTCTCGCGAGTTTTACCCCATTTCTCACACTACCACAACTTCCTAATGCCGGTCATCTCATTTATCAACTTCTAACCTAAACACGCCCTTAAGATTGCCCAACTTAACACATTTGTACTATCTATACCTCTTTATTCCAGACCGTAGTTTCACTACAATGCATTAACACAGATAACAAAATTCCCTCATGTAAGACCCTGGCGCTACTCAAACTTAGTCCCTTTACCATCCACAAAGGTTTCATCTGCTCCTAGTCAGCGTGCTCTGGTTGACCATTCACAACTTTCCTTCTACCCTTGCATCATCCATTTCCCCTTTTTCAGTCCAGCATATATCCTTAAATATTGTAAGTCTCAGACACTTGTCGTTCCTGCGTCCATCGCATCAACATAACTTCACACCGAGACGTCCTCACTCACACCTGAAGATCCATAACTCTTATCTACATATCTTTCTATATACTCTCTCCTACTACATCCCTGCCAAATCCTCGCGTATTCTGTGCTCTTCAATTGCACCACAAAAACGCTATAATTCATCCCGCCATATAAGATGGGTGTTAGGACACCTTCCCACTCCTCTGTCTATTCCAACACCTTCCCCTGCCACCCTCGCCACCTTCAAATTCTTTATTAAATTCTTTCTATCTTTTCTATTTCTAATTCTTTTTATTAAACATGGCATAACATTATTCTTGCTCCCTTAAATTTTTTACTTAGAAAGCTTACCTACTACTCTATATATAATGTTCTACAACCAGATAAATCTTACATCCGGATCTGTCTTCATGTCTGTGATTAAGTTTTGCTATTGTTGTTCTTCGATGTGAATTGTTACTCTCTTATCTTTGCCCGATAGGTCGGAGAGGTCTCGGTGTGTGGGTGGTATTCTAATTTAGTCGATGGTACGAGTCTCTTTTTAGATAGTAGTCTGACTATGGTCGTGTGATGAGGAGACGATAAGAGTGGTGTAAGTTGGTGAGGATCTAAATAGTATATTGTATATTAGCGATCTTACCAGTGTGGAGGATGCGTGAGTGGGTGTGACAGCAGGTCTCCATAGTGAATTAAGTCGAGTCAAATGGATTAGTGGGGGAAGGGCTAGATCATGATGGAAGTAGAGCGTGTGGATGCGCGTTGGGGTTCACAGGAGGTTTAGCACTTGGCCCTTTGGCCAAGTAGAAAAGTTGTAGGTTTCCGTATGTCCGTGGGGTAGTGGGGGTATGTATTTGTAGTCGACTGAGGTCTGGTGGCGATCGGGAGGGTGCTGTGAGCGAGCGCGGAAGGTGCGGTGGGGAGGGGGGCGGGCGGTGGCACCAAACGCGGGTCTATCAGAGCAGACGAGTGGTTCGTAGCTTAAGTAGGTGCCGATATACTGTTTCGTTCATATTTCCAAGCGTCGCTGGTGGTGTGGCGGTATGGCTTGTAGTTGTGTGGGATTCGTTAAAAGTGTGACGTGTGTGCTAATGCCATGATGTAGTGTGTGTGTGAATGATGTGTGCAGAGATTATAGGCGGGCGATACGGGTTGTGTAGAGTGGGGAGTAATCAAGAAATGGAGTTGTGTGGTGCGATTAGGCCCATTGAATAGTGATATCGCGATATGAGTCGGTCTAGGAGGTTATTATTTAGAGACTTCGGCTGAATATGTCGGGTGGCTTATTCTTGATGGTGTGCTGGTGTCACGCTCTTCATGTGTGTGCTTCGGTGCTTGGCAGTTCAGAGAACGGAGCACCCGGGTTGGTCATAAGCTATAATTGGCAGTAAGATGGGCGTTGTGTGGGAAGCCAATGAGTGTGTTTACGGTGCTATCGATGTGGAGTCTATTCGTGGTGTAAGCAGAAGCATAGATATGTGTGAAGAATGTTGCGTGTGCCTTCGGTTGCTCTTGGGACGCTAACTTCGTTGGACACGTAGTTAATGTCTATATCACTTGGTCGCGATCGATCTGGAAGACTTACGTGTGAGATGCTAGATAACTGGCGTCGTGCTGGGTAGAGACCTCTGTTTCGACGGATATGGGGGTACAGTAAGTGAAGTAGATGGTGTTAGAAAGATGGATGGTTCTGTGTAATTCTGTGAGGGTATCGGTGAGATTTGTCTTTCAGGGAGACTCCTGGTGGGTAGGGAGAGGGGGAGTGTGGGAGGGCGAGGGGGTCTTATGGACGCGGACGAAGAGGGATGGGGATACGTAAGGTACAGGTAGTGACGGTGTGGAGGCGGGCTATGCTCCAGGTTGTGAGGGCATAAAGAGATTTGTCTGAAGTAGGGTGGGTAGCGTCTGATCGCCTCCAGTTTTTACTTGTTGCTTGGTAAAGGGGCCGCATGCTGGCTGTGAAATGAATTGCCTTTATGAGACGTGTTCGCTGCATGTGGAGTGGGGGGTGTAGTGGAGTGTGCTTGGAGGTAGTTAGCCTAGGCGGCATTTTTGCGCATGGTTTTCTCCTGATAGTGGGGAGATGTATAGTAAGCTGATTGGTTTAATGTTTTTGTCGGTGTGCCAAATTGGGTCGTATACTATCATTTTCACGTCGTGTAGCTGAGGTTGCTAGTAAGCTAGTTCAATGCTTCATGGGACTCGTTATACCGCCTCGTCATGCAACTTCTGAGCTTCCTTGGCCTGTACAGATCTTTGCTGGACGGTGCTGCGCGTCATATTGTGTTTCGACACAGCTGGACATTCTTACAAGAAGCGATTCTATCGTGTCACCTCTTTCTAGTGAGCATTGATGCGCGCAGCTCGATTGATCGATGTGCTGTTGTGACTTACATGTACTTGTAGCTTTATTTATGTTTTACCGTGGTAAGGTCTGTGATTGGTACATGGTTTCTGAATGTAGATGGTGATTACTCAGTAGTCAATCTGCTTATACTGGATTTGTCCGCAGTGGCAGTGGTGCGTGATTTCTGATGTACGCAGTTTGTGCTCGCATCGTGTTCAAGTAACGCTTTCCGGTGCGGTGAGTGTGCGCTCGGTCCAGTGTTTTGTGATAAGATATCCGGTGCGTGACATGGTGGATGCAGGGATATGGGTGATTGGACGATATGGAGTCGTGGCGTCCTGACGAGAGATGATTGCTTCTTCGTATTGTAGGATGTATCGGTTGCTATCAGTATTTTATAAGCGGTAAAGATGAAGCTGTTATGGAGTTTAAGGGTACGTTTGGGTTGCTTAGGTGCTGATGAGATTCTGTGTGGGTTGGTAGGTGAGTGGAGGAGGTGGTGCGGAGTGGGGGGTGATGAGGGCGGTTGCTAGGCGCTGTATTCTCGGGATTGGCGTGCTTTGAGATTTTGCTCTAGCGTGGAGGTGGTATAGGTTAAATTACGAGTGCGCGATGAGAGGCGGTCGTGTGTGAATCTTTGGTGGTTATCTGATCCAGATGATAGAGTAGGGTGGTAGCAAAGAGATGATGTGTGTCATGCGATCGAACACTGGTGGGGTGGAGGTTGAGCGGAGAGGTGGAGGGACGACGACAATCGATTCGGATCAGCGGTCAGGAGCTGTTGACTCGTTTGGTGTTGGGAGTGTGTAGTATGATCACATAGTGAGGCTGGTCGTGGGTATCATGTGGGATACGGGTCAGGATCTTGAAAGAGTGTCATGGGGGTGCCACCTGCAATTTCTAGTGGAGCGATTGATCCGCATCCGTGTGAAATTAATGACATATTTAGTGTGCTGAGCGATCAGTTTTCGGATCTGGGTCGGTGCCAAGGACGGTATGGCGTGCGAGCTGTAGGGGAGGGTTGTGTAGTATTTCGTTGATCACGTACAGAGACACTGACTATTGTTTTCGAGGAGTTGCGGTTCGTCTCTAGAGGTGAGTGTCTGAAGGTGGCGGTGTCGAAGTGGTGTGGGTTGGATATTGAGGAAATATGATTGGGTGGCAATCCAGGATTAATGGCTAAGTCGCAATTGTTCTGACTATCTCATAAGGGTTGGTTTGGTTCGCTGTATGTGACGTATAGAGAGGATTTTGCATAGCTGCGGTTACCAATGTCAGCCATAACCAGAAACGTTTTTCCTTTGCAGCGATTGCCACCAGGAATCTAACGACAGTGAGTGTGTCAGTGTAAATGCGTGTGAGAAGCATGAGGAATTCCCACTACTGGATTTAATGTTGTTGATGTTGTAGTGATAGATGCGCTGTACATGATGCAGAGTGGTATGTACAAGTTCTTGTTGTTTTGCAACAATTAGCGTTGGTGTACTGTTCATATGATCGAGGAATCCTCTAGGTGGTATGTCATGCGTGCTTTCTTCGAGAGTAGTGAAGTAGTGCATGTAGAGCACTGCACAACTGCCAGTTGTGGCGGAAATATGGTACATGAGAGGTTTGGATAGCTTGTGCTAGAGTGCCTTGTTCTGTGCAGGTGATGTGGACATGGGTAGTCCTGCCGAGTCCAATGCCTTAACAGAGTACTAAGACTGCTTGGGTGTTATAGAGCTTATGTCTGCAGCGAAACGTCGGTGAGTGAGATCTTAAGACTAAAGATGGAGTTGGTCATGGTTGAGGTGCTGGTTAGGCATATGTTGCAATACGTATATTTTAGGAAGTTAAAGAGTTGGCGCTTAAAATAAACTTTATTTTCCTTTACTACACCATTACTAAACCCTATATTATACCCATGAGATTTCAACGACTTTCTATCAACTATCATAATTAAGCATCGTCTCCTCAATAATAATCGCTTCTGATTGATTTATTCACACAGATTGTATCGTCTCTAGAAGTGACATTAATCGCATATAATTTGATGTTCGAAACACGTCTACACCCCCAAAAATTTAAATCTTCGTATTGAGTTTATGCGTTGGTCATTTTTTGGACAATTTCTCTATATTCCACTTGGGGAGTAGATAAAGGTGTGTATGATCTTGCAGTCATAAATTCAATCCGAGTACATTTTTATACAATCCAGAAATATCCAGTATTATCCATCTATTGCCTCATAGATCTATATCCTGATCTCATCTTTCATTGTTATTCCATAACACATTAATTCTCTAGTTAGTCTGTTATCTTTATTTTTATTCTTCCAAATTATCAGGGCAAATTACTCTCGCCCATATGTCACTTGATTTGCAAATAACGAACACTGTCTTCCCCTCTTCTTAAAACAAAATCTTAGCCAAATGTGTCCTTTTATCTGTCAATTATAAGTATATTTGTCAAGAGGTGTGCTACCGTATCCTCTTCCCTTATAAGAACTTTTCTTATTCTGTCATTTGATAACAAGTTTCATGGGCTTGATTTTTAAGCTCTATCCCTATCTGTTTTCTTGGAAAATGTTTCGCAACTTATTTTTTTATAGTCAAAATAAATTGTATTCATCGTTTACCACTTAAGCACCCATACTACAATACCAGCAGTGCAAACTACGGAGTTTTCATGCAAGTTCTTAGCCACATACAGCAAATAAGCTCGTTATACATTTTCTATTCAACTTCTTATTCTCTTTCATTCTTCACTGGCCTCACACTCAGCAGCTGAGCTTTCATATCTAACTATATAATCTCATGTCAATAAAAACATATTTTTACTTACCCTAAAAAATGGATAGTTTTTTAGTATTATCATATGAATATACTTTCTCTAAAAGGATTTGTTTCTTATTAATATCATTTAATAAAATTTTTTAACAATCCTCCCCTTTAATCTAGAACCCAATTGTTCCTTATAGTTCAATTGTGTAAATTTTCCATTGTCATCATATGCATGTCCCTTATTTAGTGCCTATTACTAATCTCATTATTGTTCAGTGAAAGAATATTTATAGTACTGCTCTTCACATTCTCAACCATTAGAGCCGATCATATTTATCTTTTCTACCTCTCAATTCTCTAGTGAGTATAATCTTCTATCGTGTCTTACTGTGCGAGACGCTTGATCAAAAATGAAGCGAGATGTCGTATTGGCTTTCTTTGTATAGCGAGTATTTTTGTCTCTTTCTTGATATGTGTATGTATCTTTTAAGAGATCCGTAACATTGTGGTGTTTTTATCCTCCCTTATCCATGAACTTATATCTCTTGCTGACTCACAGTGTATCAAGTAGATGTAAGGTTAATATGGATTTTGATACTAGAATTAATTGTGAGAATAATCTTGGCGGATAAATCAATCAGTATATGACGCGAAGTTTAAGTAATTTTTGTAGATGCAATGATGATAACTATATCCAGTATATAGGGATTAGTTTCATTGGCGAGCTGTTTATCAATGCATTAGTTAATATGCAGAGTTGATCACACAGAAATTTGTTAAGCCACCTTAATATGTACATCATGTACTCCTTCTCTTAATATGATTAGAACAAAATATATCTCATATTGTCATTATATATTTCTTCTGCGTTCTGAAATTGTCTTAATCCTTTGATGGTAGTGACTATGTGCATATCTTCTGCTAGCTGTTGTACATTCTATTATAAATTATTTATTTAATTTATATAATTAAAGATATTAGTGTGGAAAATGGTTATTAGTTTTCTTTATAGTAAGCGTGATAATCTCATTGTAGTTAGATGTGATTCGTTTAGTGGGTTACTAGTAGTATTGGCTCAGATCTGTTCATGTAGCATGTTTAGTCAACTATATTCTTTATAAAAAACGTGATAATATAGTGAATAGATTGTATTTAATTCAATTATTGTATTTGGATTGATTATTTATTTATTATTAATTCTTAGTTATTTAAGTTATTATATGTATTTAGAGTTATAAGGTTTATTAGTTTAATAAAGTATGATAGAGTCTTAAATTAAGTAGTTAGGTTAAATATATGCCAAATAGGCAATGAAGATAGTTCCTTATCCGTTTCTAGTCATAGTATCAAGGTTAATGGATATATGTATCTGTTGTTGCGTGATATATAATAAAGATAAGTCCCAGTTTTTTCAAAATTGAAAAAGCTTTAATTGAACTTTTTAAATTTAGTAATGTTTAATATACGTCATTTGTTTTAGATATTAATAATAATTTAGATTTTTTATTTCATGCCAATGAATGTGAATCTAAAAATCATCGTAATTTTTTTTATCATATGAATTACTTTTTAAATTAAGTAGTTATTATCATAATTATTCTGCGATCTTTGCATCAGCTCCAAGAGTTTATTACATTTATAGGATAGTAATAGTCAAAATATTATATTTGGTATAGCAAGTATATATTGCCATCAAAGAATTTAAGTAATAAAAAATAAAAAAATAAAAGATGATGAATTCATTTTAAATTAAGATATTATATGTTAATGTAAAGTAAATAATTAATAAATTAATTTCTTAAATTCTTGCATTAATCTCCTATATTATATATGCTTTTAATGTACTAATCTAGAACATATGATAGGATGGTATACTAAGAAATATTTGATTGTATGTAGTGGAATTATCGACCGCTTATCGAAAAGAGGTATAATGTTAGAAATTGTTGGATATCTTACCTACTTTCAACAATTTTTGAGATTTTTTTTTATATAATAAAAAATCTTTGCATTCTCAATGACATCCACAAAGAAATTTTTAGTAAATAAACTGAGTCTGAAGAAACATCTTGTCAAAGATGTCATCAGATGGACATTGCTTATACTGTAGTCTCAAAGAAGTTGGCAAATATATTTAGCGAGAAAGATAAAGCAAGAAACGTGAAATAGAAATAATTTTAAATAAAACGTAGCAAGTTGGGTGATTTAATACAGTATATAATTTGTAGCATGTAAGGTTATCGTGCTAAATTGATTACGAATTTACTCAGAATCGGTCCAAATGTTGGACATGCATTACAATTTGGCATAGGGAATTGTGTATGTTGTTCATTTATACCTATATTATTGAAGTTCTGATAAATAGGCAAAATACTAACCGGTGTTACATTGCAGGCTGTTGAGTAATGATAATATTTGAGGCATGACAATTAGAGTGTATGCAGAACAGGTGTGGTTAAGAGTATATATGATGATTTGTCAGTAATTGAGTAGAAGAATAGACAAATATTATTCTAAAACAAGGTTGATTAATATATATACAATTGAATAGGTAATTCCAGAGCTAATAGATTAAGTGAGATATAACATCGACTGATTACTGCATCATTTTAAAGTACTAATGCTCAGATGAGAGATCCCAGAAATGGTTGTCTATTTACAGGATTCAGTAGAAGCTCGTAAGAGACCAGAGTGGTTGGATGCTGTTCTTATCTACGTGACGATGTATCTATCTCATTAAATGAAGAGTAATGAAAATATTAAGGTCTTGTATGAGGGATCTGCGACTTCTTATCTTCTACTTTCTTATCAGATCGTTTTCTGTGAATAATAGAGTATGCAATCAGTAGAACTATCCTTATTTACGCTTCAACTATCTTCACAATATATAGTCTTTAGAGTGAAGGTAACAGTACTGTATTATGTAATTGATTAGTAGCTCCTGTGTTAATGAGTGATCAAGTAGAGTAATCATAAAAATAAATGAGTAATGAAATAAGATCATAATATGTTAATAATTTAAAAATAATCTAATAGAATAATAATAAATAATAACTATACATATAAAGTACCTACTAACAAATAGATTATTTTATTAGTTAAAATGAAATTACATAATCTACTAAATAATTATTCAATAAAAATAAATATATGGAAAGTAAGTTTATTATATTATTAGTAATATTAATTTAATAGAATTAATAATAATGATAACTACATGAGTAACAGATAAAGTAACATAAAGGCTCACTTATAAATGGATATATTGGAGAAAGGCAGATAGTTCTTTATACATATCTAGCTAAAATCAACTAATAATGTGATTTACATGAATATATATATATTATCTAATAAATGAAAATCCTTATTCACATTATTATATGATTGTGATTAATAACTTGCATCAATTGATATTTTTAAAGCAGCTAACACCTATCTATAATCTTTACCATATTATATATAATATATAATAAGAATAAATATGTGGTGGTGTCTACTATTTACTAGATTTTATTATTTAGAATATAATTCAAGGATGTATATATATATATATTAAGATTATTATTATTGTATTATATATAGTTATGAATATTATTTATATTTTTTTTATTATAATTATATTATATTTAATTTATTAATTATTATATATATTATTATATTATTTAATTTTTATTATTAATTAATTTATTATAATATTATTAATCACCACCCACCTTCATCCCCCAAGTACTGTGGAATTATGTATTAAGATCATAATATACGTACACATGCACTGATATACAGAAAAGTTGTAGAAAGTCGTAAAAGAAAAGCCTAAGCCTTACCGCCCATTATATCACTTTAATTAGAATCTATACGTCGCAGTAAGTGAAAAATCAACCCTGAAGATTTTTTGCGATAACCAGCACCAATCTGTTGTCATTGGTTGGACATTTACGTGTCAATGTAGAGTTCAACCTTGCGTAACACCAGGAGGGCCAACGGACCAAATACCTCCTTTTCAAACATAAGCCCCAATTCACTCCTATTAACATACCTTGATCTCTCACCTCTGCCAAACTCAAATCATTCTTCTTCCTCCAGGCATTCCTTTACTTTAATCCACTTTTTCTATCGGTCTCTCACAGCCCGGTGGATTCCAGCACAAAATATTCCACCATATACATTCGCTTAAACTCAATAACCTAGAACTCATCATCAAATCCTATTTGCCACAAATTATTACGGCGCATAACTACTCATTTTTGCTTCTCATACCTTGTTTCTTTCACATCACGCAGCTTTGACTACGTACATTCATCTCGATTTTTATCTAATTCTTCACTTTTTCCCTCGCGCCTCAATTAAGAATCTCGCAAATATCTGATACTTATAACACTTGACTTAGATTCTATAACCTCTATAATCCAGACACATAGTTCCTACAATAATATAACACAGTAGGCTATACAATCATACCCGTCATGTAAGTGAACCCTTGCTCGATAACTCAAGACTTATTTCCCTTGCATTCACCTATTCATATTATAGCACTAGTCACATTCCTGCCATTCAACAAAACGTAATCTCATACTACACTCTAAATGCATATGAATCCTGATTCCCTTTTACATCCCAACATATATTAACCTAAGTATTTATTTAAACTAGGACACTTGTATCCAGACTGGAAACTCGCACAGTCTGAAGCGAAAGTTCAGCGATGCGGATGACGTGGTTCCTCACTGCACAACCAACATTTACTATTTATTCTACATTTACTTTCATAACTCCTCCTTTTTACACCGCCAAATCTCTCTACAATCCTCTCAATAAATATATTCTGATTCGCGTTTGAAAACCAAATCGTTCCTAACAGCATATAATAAGGATAGGAATTTCTTCCCAACTCTTCCTATTTTATCCATATGCTAACACCATACGCCTGCCACCCCCATCTCTAATTCTTTCATAACCCCAGTCATATATATTTCAAAGATATGAATATTATTATTATTATTAATATTAGTGAAAACATTTTTATTTCGTTTTTTAGGCAGAAACGGGCGAAGGATTATTTATTGTAATATTATTCTCATTATTATTAATTATTTTCCAAATTTTTTCTTTATCTACCTCATTTTCCCAAGACTGGGAGTAAGGTGCGTTCCATGCATCGGAAAAGAAAAGCAGTAGGAAGAGATATGACAAAAAGTCGAAAAGAAAGCCCAGGCTTACCGCCCCCTCTGTATTAATATGTGAGAACTCGTCACAGACAGAAAATCCACCCTAGAGCTAGACCGCGACGGACCCTCACTATGGTAAATCGCAGTGTAAGGGTTTAATCCCTTTGGCCCAGGTGGGCCACAACCATACTTCCCTCACAAAAACCCTGCCATTCACTCCCTATAAGCCACCTTTATTCCGCCTCTCCAAACTCGCATTTCCTCTCCTTCAAACATTCGTTTACTGACTCAATCCACTTTTTCTTCCGTCTCCCATGCCGGTCAGTTCCCAACCACTCTCCACAATTATACATCGCTTAAATAATCCAACCGTACTATTACTAATCTAATTCCTATTCCACTAAATGACCAACCATCTCAATACTAATTACTTTCATTTATTCTCTCATTTACCCTTACTCATACCACACAAACTCTTACTAAATTACACATCCTCATTATTATCCTAATTCTTTCTCAACCTAACACGCCCCTAGATTGTCCATTCTGAACACATTGAATCTTATAGATCAGTTAACTTTTCTTATTCCAGACATAGTCTCACTACTATACAATATCACAGGTAACAACATATATCCTTAAGCATAACACCTAGCGCACTCAAGACGTATTCCTCCATTTACATTCACCAGCGATTAATGCACAAGCCACCTTCCTCCATATCACAACTTCCTACTACATTATGCATCATCCGTTCCCTTCTCATCCAAACATATACCCTAAATAAATATTTAAACTAGACACTTAGTTCACATCATCTCACACATTAACATATAAACTTCACACTATGGTCCGTTCATCACTAACACAACCTATAACCTTACTCTTATTTCTACGTGTTTACTTTCAATAGCCGTCTCCTTTTACACATTCTACAAATCTCTTTACCAATCCTCTCAAACTCTCTTCAGATTATCACACAAAACCAAATCGTAATCCGCAGTTATATAATATAAATAGGTAGGGCACCCTCCATTCTCATCTATCCATTCTCCATCATTCTACCACCATTTCCTGACCACCCCCCACACTCTAATTCGTTTTTAAATTTTATTAATAATCTTCAAAATGATATTAAATTCACAAGAGACATAACAAACCCTGTCTCAACTTTCCGCTTAATTAATACTAAAACCAGTCTTCTGTAGGAACACCATTTTATTACTTTACAAACGCTTCACTATCGTGATACATATTTGATCCCATTTAGAAGCCTACCACCAACACCATATGAAATCATTAGCACTTGTCTCAGAGCTTTCTCCTTATTATACCTCTATCATTCGACCTGTTTCAAATCCATATAAACCTAAATACAATTTATTCTTCTCCCGTATTTTCTCAATTATTGTTTCAATGTAAAGATTTTGATCCACTCACATCTCTACCACTCCAATAAACGGCATCCTTGTCTATTCACCAAATCAGTTCACTTCGTCACTCGACTCACCTTATACGACCAATGAATATAATACCAGCAGTATAATTCTCCCTACATAACACTCAAAAATACTTTATTACCCATATAATCTCTACAGTTCTCACTCTTAATCTCCCTATCTCTATTATAATTAGGTTACTATAGCTGACTCTCCTATCCTAATCCTTTGGAATACTATATCCTATCCTATATTCGCTAAATTATTACAATTCCAATCCAATCAATCACCAACTCGCCTCCGTTCTTGATCATTTTCACCAGTAATTTCAATCGTATTACCTGGCAGATTACCAGATTCTTCAAGCATTTTCTCACTCTAACCTCATTACCTCCTCCTTGCTAAATAACCTCATCCCCCCAAAAATACTTATTCCTTCTGCATCATCAAACCCACACACATTCACTATCACCTCTTCTATTAATTACTGCCGATATATTATGCATGAATTTCGAAAGTGGCTCCATCACTCCCCTCACATACCAGTTCATCAGTTTAACAAAAGCACCATCCCTATTATTCATTATTCTAAAGCAGTTTCCGTTTATTCTCATTCTTAACCATTTTCGCTTCTTTCCAGAACTTTCTATTCTATTGTAAGTCCCTATTCATCCTCATTCCAAAAACTGTTCATTTACCTCTTCTTTACTCCTACGTATACACTTTTTTAGTATTTTCTTTTTTCCTCCTTATATAATTTCCAAGCATCTAATTATCTTATGTATAACTTCATCATTTAGCTATTTAGTATCAATCAACCATCGCTTCTTTTTATACTTTTTAACCGGCTTGCTATACACCTCTGTCATTTCACATTACACTAAGATAGTGGGGTGTAACATATCCTTAGCGTTGCTGACTTAGGTAGCACATCCAGTAGATATTCTTTTGCCACTAGTCGTCTAAACAATATGCTATCCTTCAAGTTAGTCGCCGTAGATATTTGTTCAGTTTCAACTTGTTCACAATCAACTGATTTACTGGCGAGCGCTATTATATACTTATCCTTATTACCTTGTTCACTATAACTTCTCACTCTTAATTTTACCCACTTCTTCCGTATCACCTTACCTCTCCCATTTCCAAGCCCCTACTAACTTTAATTTTACATAGAAACAATTATATAAATGATCCGATATAATCCCAATATCCTAACCCCCTCACTATTTAATATCCACACATACTTCAACATTCTCCTTCTTTCACCAAACACAATAAAATCAATCATATATTTCACTTCGATACCATCTACTACTACACCAACTTAGGGTATATCTATATGAATAGATAGTTGTGTTTAAATGAAAGTGATTGACATTACAACCACAACATAACCTATCGTCCATCACAGAATGCAACATCCCTTTTCCATAACCAATTCTATCATTTTTCTAATCGATCACCCTAAAACCACCTTGTTATATTCATCCTTTTTTGTAAATCACCATATCCAAACTAATTCAGGTCCCCCCAACTAACTATAATCTGAATACTCCACTCAACCCCATCCAAAAACATCATACAAGATTATCCCAAAAAATCTACTTCTCATTCAACGTTTCCCGATCAGATGCGACCTGCATTAATCTCAACAACCACACATATCTTTGATCCTTTTCAAACTTAAATTAACCATATAGAATTCAGGACTCACGCACGAAAGTTACCAGTAAGCTTCTGTACACAAGTCACTCATAAATTGCAAACTCCTTCTATCTCCCCTTTCTCATTCCCTGTTCTCATCTATCAAGACACACACAATTTACATTCAACACCACTTCATTTTCACCGTTTTCCTTTCATCTTAATGTTTCAGTCACAGCGAGCAAAATCAAATTTTGCCGCTGCTTTCTAAAATGGAGTTCTTAGGCGCTCTCTCTAATCCTCTTCTCGATACAACATTTATTCCTCTGACATTCATGTATAACCCATTTAACGATTCATACAATAATTTCGAACCGAAAATTATGAAATGCTTACGGCGATTCAACGACCATCTAGGAACTTGCATCAGCAATTCCTAGCAATAATTTAGTGGTAATAGTATGGCAGCCAAATTCCCCAATTACCCCCGTCAACCTTTAGTCGGCCTTCTTACGACAACGCATGACATAACGATGTGGTCAATTCTTTCTCCCTACTACTATATGATATTTTATATTATTATTATATTATTTATTAATTATTATTAATTAATTTATTATTATTATTATATATGTAGGGTAAGTGGTTTTGAGTTGATTCCTCTATCCCCCTCTTTTGGTTTTAGTGGCTCATCCGTACTTCCCCTATCATTTTATAGAATATATCATTATTAATTATTTACTGCTTTATTTTATCGATTAATTATCAAAGATTTTATCATTGATTTTCTTATTCCTATCATTGTTTTTGATTGGATGGCATCCTCGTGCCCGTTCTTAGTCCCCGTACCTTAGTCCCCAGTTTTATATCCCTTCTCCATAATTCTTTTCGTAGACTATACCCTACGTATATTACCAATAACATTCTCTTTATTCTAGAGTCGCCCCAGTTTCCTCCTGAATTCTGTAAGGGAATAGCATCGAAGCTGCAGTCTCTAGTGCGATATCTTATGTAATCCAGATTCTTGCCCTCTTTGTCCCTGTGGTTGACAGCGGACAGAGTACAATAACCGGTATGTTGTCGCCTTTTCTTCGGGCCGCTTATTGTCGGAGGGCGTGAACTGAACAATTGATATAATACCTAATCTGAGAGCCTTTCCGCACTGGTGGTTAAAATCTTGAGACTTCGCGGATCTTATATCACGGTATGCGTGTATATCTATTATTTTTGATGTCAACTTATAGGTACTGGATGTGGAGTTCGGGAGGGCATTTCGAAAGTAAGCCACACCACCATAGCTCACAGCTAACTACGGACGGTGAGTTTTCGGAAATGATATGTATTTAATGACTGGAATGTAGGTTGAGCCGACTTAAGCTCCCAGGACAATATTTTAAAATTTCATATATTTTTTTTTTTCGAATTGTTAATAATCGATTTTTTTTAATTATTACGGTGATGTTTATATTAGACAAGATAGATCTTTATAAATACTATAATCTTCAACCAAAAGAAAACGTCATATAAAAGTAATGAAACCTAATAAGCATCGTCGAGTAGCCCCCATCCGGTAACCCTCCTGGCTAATTACAGGCCAGAGACCAATAAGGGCTTTGATAACCTTCAACCGTTAATATTATAGTCTATTTAAATAAAAGGTAACCATTTTCTAGAGACTACCCCGTCTAGCCAGCAGAGGGTGTTCTGCGCCTCTCAGCTAGAAACCCAATCCAATGTACATCCTCACGTCAGACACATCTCAGAACCCCTGCCTCAAGCAGTCTCTCATATCCTAGACCTGATTAGAATAAACAGCTCATTACGATACGCTTTTCTCAGGAACCCCCCTTTTAGGAGATCCAACAGAAAGTAGTTTTTTTTACTTTATTTTTTCCCACTATTTTTTATACCCGCTATTATATATTATTTGTAATTCGACAGCTTCACTGAATATTCACTGACCTTCATTCCGCTCATCCCTTAGTGATGGCTTAGAAGCTGCTCTTTTGAATCAAACATACAGCCACAGCAATCGCGATGAGAGAACTACGGTCCGATCCATGGTCCGTGCTGCCTCTAAGAACCAATAGTCACGTACTGCTTCCCTATGAACACATACTGGGAAAATTCTAACTATAAATTTCTTAACACTTTAACTAATAACGTTACTACGTGCAAAGAACCGATAGTGTATGAGGCGCAGTGAATATACTATTATCAGATATTTATATGTAAATGAATATTCTCGCCTCATTATGCAGCTCCTAGTCAGTGGCCTAATCTATCCTATGTGTAAATCTGCTTCCTCCGAAGAGGGTAGGAAGACTCCGCACAATTGCATTAACGAGTCTAGCCCTACGATATTTCACTATCGTCCTGTGATTCTGCGGTGGTAACCTTCCTCCAACCAAAGTGAGAAGAACCTTGGTTTTTAACTATGCACCTATGGTTTCGATCCTTAGATGGTGCCATAGAGTGCAGGGAAGGTGTTTTCAAAGCTTGCCATAAATTTGGTCACTCCAGAAATATTGTTGGTCTCCCCAGCATATATATTCGAAATGGGAATTCTGTTCCGATCGCCAGCTCGGAAGTGTAGAAAAAATGAATGTATATCCGTTGCTCCACGAGCGAACTGTCTTCCCCCATCAGACTCGATAGTCCACATGCCCTATTATCTTCGCCATGGAGAAGGAAATCCTAGAGCATTTCGCACTTCGATAAAGTATTATCTTTGCAAGAAGGCGAATACACCAAAGCAATAAGAAAAGCTGGTTCATCTTCCTCTTTTCTTTATTGCGATTCAAGCAGCAACATAAGGGAATATCATTGCAGTTACCTTCATACATATGCACATCGCTAACTTGTGACGATGTGTCCAAATAATTTCTTACCACTTCGTGATAAATTATCCTCCATTCCAGACGTTCACGTACAACTCACGGAAACGACGCTAGTGGGTGATTCCGATTTTGCTCCCAACTATATACCATACCATGAAATCCGAACGCCCAACTTTTGACTTCCCATCTCTAAATACATCAACATCTCATTAGTATTCACCTTGTTCAAGAGGTCCATGCCCCACTAACGAGGGGGAAATAAATAACGATTTTTGCAATCTACTGTTCAGTGTTATGTACGTATGATCTTCATATGACTATTAGCAACTTTCTGAGCCAATAAATATATAGATTAATTAATATCTCTAGGAAACGTCCTAGCAAATCTAGTATTTTCCCTGTATGGCGAAAACATACAAGGCCCCCTCAATAAGTCTAAAATCGCTCCGTCCAATAGAGTTTGATCTTCCCAGACCCAGACAATCCGTATTTTACGTACTTGTCAATAATCTAGGTCACAGACTTCTTAATAAAACAAAAGGCAACCCGTTTTGCCTACTGATGGGACCAATGATTCATATCCTGTTTACAAAGTTGGGCTCGCCTTACTCAGATCTACCTCCGTGGGATTAAAACAGAATCTACATGGATCAAAACTTCTGCCTTACCTAAACCCTGCATCGCTTTAACAGTAATATACAGGGTTCACACTTCTGAAAAGTCAGGGAAAGTCAGGGAAAAATAAATAAATTGGGTCATTCCATACTTGAGGAAACGATTTTTTAAAAATATGCTGAAAGTCAGGGAAATTCCAAGAAAAGTCATGAAAAGTCAGGAGGAAATAATTTAATGATTCCAAACATATGTTAAGAAATGATCATGGACCATGTTACATTATTTTATTAGATTATAATATTATTTTTTCACTTTTAACTGCTATTAAGATTGTATGGAATGAGAGAATATGTATTGATTAAGTGAATGAAAGTAAGAAATGGGGCGAGGTAATGACATTCCGTATAAAATCTACTTCTATCCTGTTTCTTTCTATTTTTAGTTCACTATAATATTACCTTAACTATTACTTCCTATTCTGTGGCGTAGAAGTTGTTAATCCAAGTTACATACCTCCGTTGAAGATGAGA
>JABUQX010041536.1:0-10000 GCA_015478945.1 Trachelipus rathkii
TATATATATACATATGGTTATGTATATATAAGGTTGGGTTGCTGCATATATATATATATATATTAGAGGTGTAGCGGATATCCGCATCCGCATCATTTTTCGCATCCGCATAAATTTTTTTGCGGATAGTGGATAGTATTCATCTATGAATTATGAGAAACGTGCGTGTGCCACTACCTTTTAGGTACAGTATATAGCCCATATATATATATATATGAGAAAGAAAGAAAGAGCAGTATAGAGTATATAATATATATATATTATTATTATTATTATTATTAATATATTATTATTATATTATTATTATTATTATATATATATTATTATTATTATTATTATTATTATTATATATTTATTATTATTATTATTATTATTATTATTATTATTATTACATTTATATTATTATTATTATTATTATATTATATTATTATTATTATTATTATTATTATTATTATGAGCATATAATATTATTGATATTATTATTATTATATATTATATTATTATATATACATATATATTATATATATATATTATATATTTATATGCTATTATTATTATTATTATTATTATTATTACATATATTATATTATTATTGTTAGTTATTATTATTATTATATATATATATATATATACTATATATATATATATATATATATATATATATATATATATATATAAGTGGTGATAATTATTTAGAGCGACAATCATCATCAATCCATTATGCATTCAAAATCCAATAGCCAATAGGGAAGAATGCAGATTGCCAATGCTGGTCCAATTTTAGCGTGAAAATGTAAAAATATATATATATATAGTAATATATAATTCAAAACTACAATAGCTACAGCGAAAAGGAATACATTTTTGGAATCCTGGTAAAATTTTAGATAGGAAAATGTAAAAAAAATAAAAAAATAAAAATATTATTGCTAATAATTATAGTAATATGATTAGAGAGCCTATTTAGAGACCTTTTATTGGTTACTCGTTAAAATAAATAGACTTTCTATTAAATTTTGCTTTTTTTTTTTTTCTTTTACTAAAGAATACCCCAAGGGTATACCGCACCGATGGCAGGAGTCGGGGTCTCTCGGCCTTCCGGGGAACTACGGGGTAGGACTAATCCCCCTCGGGGAGGGTCTCCGGAACCCCTGCTCTTTGGTATTTGGGTGTCGCGGGGTTCCTCCGCCCCTCCCCTACGGGGTATGGAAAACCCCCCCTGTGTTCCCCGTCGGCTCGAGCCCCTTACATTGCCGTGTAATACCTTTACAAATAATATATATATATATTATGTCTCCTGCTCCTAAAAAAAAAAAAATAGCCAATATTTATTTTATTTATTTTTTATTTTTTTTTTTACATTTTCCTAACTAAAATTTCACAAGGATTCCAAAAATGTATTCCTTTTCGCTGTAGCTATTGTAGTTTTTGAGATATGATTTTTTTTTTTTTTCATTTTTTTTTTTTTTTTTTTTTTTTTACATTTTCCGAACTAAAATTTTGCCAGGATTCCAACAATGTATTCCTTTTCCCTGTAGCTATTGTAGTTTTTGAGATATGGATCGATGATAGTTGTCGCTTTAAACCAAATATCACCGATATTTTATGTTTGCAGAACATATATATATATATATATATATATATATATATATATATATATATATATATATATATATATATATATATATATATATATATATATATATATATATATATATATAAGCTGTACTAAATACTGCTATTAAAAGTAAGGGACTTTCTAAGATGACAGAAACACTCATGCTTGAGATAGCTAATACATTTTAAACTTTGCAAAACGATGACTCATGTGTAATAGCAGCTTTTCTGGATTCTAGGTACAAAACCAACATGTCTCACAGAGGGTTAAAATTAATTTAGGATGCCTATGTGATGAAATGCTGCTAAAGGCAGAAATATCACCAGCCAATAAAAAGTAAAAGATCACAGAAACAGACACACAAATACCATCTGTTAGCGAAACCATTGTTGAATCCATGAACGCTAGTAGTAGTGGGTACATATTGCACGACACCCTTGACCGACCTTGACCTTGACTGACCTTGACATTTTTGGTCAAACCGAATTTTTTGGCCGAAAATTTTTTTTGGCCTTGACCTTTTTTGGCCTTGACCTTTTTTGGCCTTGACCTTTTTGATGCCCCTTCGAAGAAGGGGCTTGCTAGACGGAGGCGAAGCCTCCGTCGTACGTATTGCCCCCTATTTTACGCCCCCCTTTGGTCTTCCATGGGTCAATTTTGGCCCACACTAATTTTTGGTCTTGACCTTTTTTGGCAACCTTAAGAACGCATGTAGGTAACTATCCTGTATGTATCTTTCCTAACTTAAGCACACACCTACACCTACACACACACACACACACACACACACACACACACACACCCACGTGGTCATGACTCACGATTTTTCACCGTCCCTTTTCATCTGTCCTTAACCTTCCTTACTACCTCAAGCCTTAACGTCTTCACCGCTTCGAGTTCTATCCGGTCATATTTCAAAATAGATCTCGACCGCTCACCACCAAGGCAAATCCCTGACCTTTTACCCACACGTCCAACGCTATGATTTGAGAGAATATATAATTTAATTTCCAGGTATAGATAAGAATTGAGAATCGATGTTTAATAATTATAATAATAATAATTATATAATAATTATAATAATAATAATCACACACACACACACACACAATAATAATAATAATAAATAATAATAATACACACACAATAATAATAATACCACACACTATACATATATATATTATAAAGAGTTATGAGTTATATATGTTAACATAGAAAGTAAAATATATTTATATATATATATATATATATATATATATATATATATATATATATATATATATATATATATATATATATATATATATATATATATATATATATATAGAGAGAGAGAGAGAGAGAGAGAGAGAGAGAGAGAGATTTTTGTGTTTGGCGTGCGGAGAGAGCCATTTTCGCCTGCTTGCGCATCAGTGCTCCAAATGTTTAATACCGAATTTAATAATATTAATAATAATAATAATAATAATAATTATAATAACAAAATTTTTATTTTTATCCTTAATGATATTTATTAAAATAATTACTAATTACAATACGTAAATAATTATTTTGTCTCTAGAAGTAGCACGTGGGATCGATATCTTTGAACAAACGCGTGGCCAAACACGTGGAATCCTAATATATATATGGTATATATATATATATATATATATATATATATAGTATATATATATATATATATATATATATATATATATATACATATATATATATATATATGAGTTATATTATTATATTATATATTATATTTGCATATATATATATATTATACATATATTGTTATTATTGTTATTGAGTTATTAAAGAAGAGGTATGGGAAAGAGAATATATTATTATTATATATATATATTATTATATATATATATATTATTATTATTAAGTTAATAGTTATACTATAGTATATAGATATATATATATTATTATTATTATATTAGAATATTATATACATACATATATATATATATATATTAGTTGCACCTATACGTCCTACTGCCTTTTGTGGATCTGGTACGGAGCAATGCCTGGTTTAGCAATTGACTGGGACAGTCTCTGATTATTTTTACAATATTTTTTGCTTAAATTTTATTGTAAACCTGAAAATTGAATAAGTATTCTGAACCGAAACTATACGGCTAATAAATTATTTAAAAATAATGAAATTCGTTTTGGTAATACTCGCTATTATATATATATTTATATATATATATATATATATATATATAGCAGCAGCAGTTATATATATATATATATATATATTATATATATGTTATATATATATATATATAGCATATATATATATATATTATATACATATATATATATACAGTTGAAGAGCAGCATATATATATATATATATATATATATATATATGCAGTGAGGCAAGTAGAACTGCTATGCAAGATCCACGGGCGATCAATATATATATATACTAATTCCGTATAGACGGTAATATATATATATATACATATAGCAGCAAAGAAGAGTATATATATATATATATATATATATATATATATTATTATTATATATATATATAGCAGTTATTATATATATATATATATATATATATATATATATATATATTCAATCCCCTACACACACACACACACACACACACACACACACACCCACATCTACATATACACAATCACAACCCTTTGTCTTCCAGGGGACAATTTTGAGAACCCAAATTTTTCGGTCAACCTTTTGTATTCCAGGGGGCCAATTTTATATATATATATATATATATATATATATATATATATACATATATATATATATATGATATATATTATGATATATATAAGTATATGTTGTTATAGAAAGAAAGAGCATATATATTATATATATATATAAGTATATATATATGTGCCTATATATATATGTTACATATATATATATATATATATATATATATATATATATATATATATATTATATATACACACACACACCCTCTAGACTACTTATACACACACACACACAACCCTAGGCTACTTATACACACCCATACACTATGACACTTATACACACACACATTCACTATGACACTTATACATACATTCACTACATAGACACTTATAAGCACTTACACTTACATATACACTATGACACTTATACGCACTTACACTCGCCATAGACACTTACACTTGCCATAGATACTTACACTCTCCATAGACACTTACACTAACCCATATACACTTACACTCACACCCACACACAGATACACTTACACTTACACTCACACACTCGATATTTTGATGCCTCAACTTTGATGCCTCAGCATTAATGCCTCAGCATTGATGCCTCAACTTTGAAGGTTCATCTTTGATACCATCTATATTGATGATTCATCTTTGATACCATCTATATTGATGATTCATCTTTGATGAAATCATCTTTGATGGCTCATCTCTACCCTACATCAAAGAACAGAGTTAATATTAATGTCTTCCCCTAGGTCATAATTGGAACACCAGGGCGCAGCGTGCGCCCTCCGCGCAAAGACAGCCAACCCCGCACCCGCAGGTGCGACCAACCGCGTTCCCGCCCGCCGCGAGCGCCCGCAGTCGCAATATTTCCGCGTAACCGCCGCCGCGTGCGCCCGCAGGCGCCATATCCCCGCGTACCCGCCCGCCGCGTGCGCCCGCAGGCGCAATATTCCCGTGCGAATGAAAAATATATATATATACTACGAGTCATTCATTTTTATTTCTTACTTAAACAATTTTTATTAAAAACATTTTCACGAACCTAAAACTGTAACTCATTACAGACATCTTTTATATTTTACTTAATACTTTTTAATTTATAAATTTTTAAAAATTGTATGTAAGAAGAAAAAACCAGAGTGTCTGATATATAAACATTTTATTTTACTACAATTGTACGAAATTTTATTAAAAACATTAACATTACATACCTTAAAGCAGTAAATCAGTAAATCAATAGAGGTGTTACCTAACACCTAAGGGATTAGTATGCTTTTGTTTTACTGTTTTACTGCTTTAACTCATATGTTTTACTGCTTTAACTCACATATTTATTAACATTACATACCTTAAAGCAGTAAATCAGTAAATCAATAGAGGTGTTACATAGCAACAAGGGGTTAGTATGCTTTTGTTTTACTGTTTTACTGCTTTAACTCATGTTTTACTGCTTTAACTCATATGTTTTACTGCTTTAACTCATATATTTATTAACATTATGTTTTTTATTTTGTTTTAATACTTTTTATTTATTTTATTATCACTAAGGGGATTAGTATGCTTTTGTTTTACTGCTTTACTGCTTTAACTCATGTTTTACTGCTTTAACTCATATGTTTTACTGCTTTAACTCATATATTTATTAACATTACATACCTTAAAGCAGTAAATCAGTAAATCAATAGAGGTGTGACCTAGCAACAAGGGGATTAGCAAGGGCTGTTTTTGAAGCTGTTTTACTGTTTTAACTCATGTTTTACTGCTTTCACTCATGCTTTTACTGCTTTAACTCATGCTTTACTGTTTTAACTCATATATTTATTAACATTATGTTTTCTTTTATATTTTTTATTTTGTTGTAATACTTTTTATTTTTATTCTTTTTATTTTATTTTTATTATTTTACTTTTATTATTATTTTATTTTTATTATTATTTTTATTATTATACTTATTGTTATTTACTTCATGCCTATTGTTATTATTATTTAGAACACACATACACACACAAACGCACACACACACACACACACACACACACACACACACACACACACACACACACACACACTTACACTTATACATATAACGTATAATTTATTAAAACATTTTATTTTTATTTTTTATTATTATACTTAGTGTTATTTACTTCAGGCCTATTGTTATTATTATTTAGAGCACACAGAATAAATGACACACATACACACACACACACACACACATCGCCTAATAATAATACCTTTACACATATAACGTAAAATTTATTAAAACATTTTATGTTTTAATTAAACACGTACATTTATATTACTCATTCAAATATAACTAAAATTATTTCAAAGTTTCTTAAAACTTCTATAATAAATCAATCATTATCTTTGAACAAAGAATTTATTATTAACTGTTAATACTTTTTGTTTATAAATTTTATAACTATCAAGTTTTATAATAATTTTTACTAAAATTTTATGAATTTTTATTAAAAACTTATTTTACGTACCTTAAAGCAATAAATCAATAGGTAAGGCCAGCCCCTAGCACCCCTCTACACCAAGCTATGCCACGTTTTGTTCTATTGACTTACTGCTTTACATCATCTTTAGCCGTAATAAGTAATAAAATAACAAAATAAGTCTTCTCTGCTAATATAACATGTATTTTATTAAAATTATTCTAAGTTTTTATTTAAAATAACAATTATTCACTTTATTTTAATATCATTTATTCTTATTTTCTATAAAATATTTTCAAAGTTTTTAAATAATTCGATTTTATTAGTATTATTATTATTATCTATGTACATTGACAATCCATCACGAGAAAACACAACAACCCGCACTCATTACAGATACGAAACTGACCTCTCTCTGTAAATTGTGTAACTACTTTAGGCCTAAATTTAGGATAATCCTTTTTGTATCCCTGGGGCGATTTAGGCCTAATTCCAGGTCAAAATATATTTCAAACTGACCTTTTTCTGTAAAATGTGGTGCAATAACTACGTTAGGCCTAAATTTAGGCCTAAATTTAGGATAAGCCTTTTTGTATCCCAGGCTGATTTAAGCCTAATACCAGGTCAAAAGGTAATTCCAGTATAGACAAGAATCGAGAATCAATGTTATTATTATTTTATAAATATATTTCAAACTGAAACATGTTGGATCGGTAAGATCCTTTAAGCAGGTAAGAAGGAAATGTTTACCTTTCTTGTGAGTGGACGGAGTAGTAATCTTTATCTCTATATGACCTCGTATGTGATTGGTCGAGAATTATTTTATCGCTTTTTGGTTTTAGGTATGTAAAAACATGTTTTTTCATATCCTGAACCTAGGGTTCGTTTATTTAAACTCTTAACATACATGTAAATATTTAAGAAAGTAAAAATAAGGATAATAAAAACCTTACTATATAAATATAAATATAAAAAAAATTATCTCACAAAATTTTTATATTTTATATATATATATATATATATATATATATATATATATATATATATATATATATATATATATATATATATATATATATATATATATATATATATATATATATATATATATATATATATATAAGGCTAAAATTAAATATATACAAGAGTGTTAAATATATTTACAATGATTTTATATATAAGGTTCACATTAAATATAATACAGGAATATTATTATATATAACACTTCCACATACATTTTACACATAATGTTTATGATTATTTTATATTAAAATTCTCTAAATCTTTGCAAATATGCCAATCATTTATATCATTATCGATGATATAGTTTCTTATCTCAGTAATACCTTCAGTTAACACATACGTAAAAAGTTCCCGTTCAGATATCATAGTATATTTATATTTACATTCTGGGTCACCTGTATAAATACTTTCTTGCCATTGTTTTCTAAGTAGATAAATGAATTTCTGTACGTCTATAGAACTTAGGAAGCGATCGATGATGAGCGTAGGATCATCGATCAAGGTTTTCTTAAATGCGTAGTATTCTTGGTATAACATGTAATGAATTACGGTTACGTAATTAGATAACACATATGTCTTCTTCAGCTGCAATAACATTCGCTTACGTACCTCTAACATATATTTCAACTGCGTTAGGCCTGAAATGTAGAATCCAAATGATGTAGGTTCAAATACTGCTGTTTCATTATTTCTCTCCCATAATCTAACTTCCAAACTGATTATGTTTTGATGTTTATAAAATGCTAGAGTAAGTTGTTTATCGCTGGTTTCTTCGCACAGGCTAATAACTGTTTCGGTCCAGTTTAAAGCTGAGCTTGGTTTAAAGTATTCTGTAAGCCACTCTTCAGTGTGATTACATATACAAAGTAATTCATCTGGACTCACGAAAATACGCTTGGTATTATAACATGGTGATTGGGTACACTTGAAAAATTCAAATCCATCGGGTTTTCTTTTATATAAGAATGAAACCCTACTTCCTGGGATCTTGATTTCCCACTGGACAATGTCTTGTATTGAGGTATACATGTTAAGGTGAATCATGATATACACTTAGTGAAAATAGAGCACTTTTATTACAAATCAGAGAACTTGTGCACCGCTTAACAGCCAAAACGAGTATGATTTTAAAATGAGTTTGGGTCTAAAACACGCATCCTCAAATATAATTTTCATCCAATCACAGGTAAGGTTCAGGATATGAAAAAACATGTTTTTACATACCTAAAACCAAAAAGCGATAAAATAATTCTCGACCAATCACATACGAGGTCATATAGAGATAAGGATTACTCCGTCCACTCACAAGAAAGGTAAACATTTCCTTCTTACCTGCTTAAAGGATTTACCGATCCAGCATGTTTCAGTTTGAAATATATTTATAAAATAATAATAACATTGATTCTCGATTCTTGTCTATACTGGAATTACCTTTTGACCTGGTATTAGGCTTAAATCAGCCTGGGATACAAAAAGGTTTATCCTAAATTTAGGCCTAAATTTAAGCCTAACGTAGTTATTGCACCACATTTTACAGAAAAAGGTCAGTTTGAAATATATTTTGACCTGGAATTAGGCCTAAATCGCCCTGGGATACAAAAAGGATTATCCTAAATTTAGGCCTAAAGTAGTTATTTCAACACATTTTACAGAGAGAGGTCAGTTTCGTATCTGTAAGGAGTGTGGGTTGTTGTGTTTTCTCGTGATGGATTGTCAATGTACATAGATAATAATAATAATAATAAAGAAAATCCGAATTATTTAAAAAACTGAAATATTTTTAGTTAACATCGAGCGAATAATATAAATGTAAGTGAATAATTGTTATTTTTAAATAAAAACTTAGAATGATTTTAATAAAATACATGTTATGTTGGCAGAGAAGAACTTATTTTGTTATTTTTATACTTATTACATGGCTAAAGATGATGTAAAGCAGTAAGTCAATAGAACAAAACGTGGCATAGCTTGGTGTAGAGGGGTAGGCTTTTGCTTTACTGCTTTACTGATTTATTGCTTTAAGGTACGTAAATATATGTTTTTAATAAAATTTCATAAAATTTTAGTAAAAGTTATTTTAAAACTTGATAGTTATAAAATTATAAACAAAAAGTATTAACAGTTAATAATAAATTCTTTGTTTAAAGATAATGATTGATTTATTATAGAAGTTTTAAGAAACTTGAAATAATTTTAGT
>JABUQX010041536.1:15000-20000 GCA_015478945.1 Trachelipus rathkii
GAGAGAGAGAGAGGAGAGAGAGTATATGAGAGAGAGAGAGAGTGGAAAGGCTAAATACTGCAGCGATGAATATCCATTTTGCTTATGGTATGTATGACATTCCAGTGCTTAATGGTTCGTCTTTCTTGTTTGAAAATCTTATCCAAAACTCATCCCTCCAGACAACATCTTATACATTATCTCTGTTCTTTTATCCAATAATCATATGACATACATCCACACCTCTTCTAGACAACATCCCATAGTATAATCTAATCCCTTATTTCGCAATGTGTGTGGAGCAGGCGATTGCCCTGGCTATCGGTATGTCCTGCGCCGCAGTAGAAGGTTAGCGATCAAGTGACTGGCGGCAGCCGGTTGGCTGCCCACTACTATTTTTCTTTTGCCAGAATGCTAATGGCATGCCTGTGGAGAAGATTGTAATCACTGTAAGCTAGCCCTTTATCTTCAGCGAAACGCATGAATCGCGCTGGCATAACGTCAGAGGAATAAATGTTGAGAGTAAACAAGAGAGGCGATGGATGGCTAAGAAAGCAAATTTGGATTTGCCTGCTATGACCAAAACATAGATGAAAGCAAATGGTGGAAATGGAGTGGTGTGGTGTGAAATGTGTTTGTGCTGGTGTGGAGAGGAAACATATGGAGAAGGAGTTTGCAATTTGATGAGTGACTTGTACAGAGCGCCATGGTAGATTTTGTTTGTGTGAGTACTAGAATTTCTAAAAGTTAAATTTAAGTTTGAAAAAGTCAAGGTATGTGGTTGTGACATATGGTCCATCTGAGGTAATGTTGAAGAGAAAAAGTGCGATTTTTGGGGATAATCTGAATGATGTTTGATGTGAGTAGTAGCTTCAGATTGATTGTGTTGGGTGACCTAAATGGTCTGATATGTGATCAAAAAATTTATATTATAACAGGTGGTTATGTGGTGTGAGGAGAAAATGAGAATGGTAGAAAGGTGATCGATTTCTGTGGGAGATAGGTATGTACTTGAGTGTATGACTTTTCTATATTAATACAAGAGTATATGTATACTGGAGTTGGTGTAGGTAGAGATGGTATCGACGTGAAAGTATGATTAATTTTTTGTTGGTGAAGAAAGAGATATTAAAGCATGTGTTGGATGTTAAATCAGAGAGGGGGTTATGGATGGGATTATCGGATTATTATGTAGTTTTATGGAAAATTATGTTGGTGGGAGCTTGGATGGAGAGGAAGCTATTAAGGATGGAAGTGAGTAGAATTAAGAGTGGAAAGTAATGTGAACAAGGTAATAAGGATAAGTATTTAAGAGAGCTCGTAAGTAAATCAGTTGAATGTGAACAAGTTGAAACTGAACAAATCCGGAAGCAAACGAGGGAAGCGGTTGTAAGTAGTGCAAAAGAAGTATGTGGATATGCTATGGTAGGAAGTAGGAGTGGTGGAATAAAGAAGTGATGCAAGCGATTTAAAATAAAAAAGTGGGTGGCTGAATGTACTAATGCCAATGATGAGGTTTCAAAAGAAAGATGTTTGGAGTTATATAAAGAGGAAAAAATTAATACTAAAAGGTGTATACGTAGGAGGAAAAAAAGGAGGTAAATGAACAGTTTGGAAGGAGGATGAATGGGGAATTACAAGGGAATAAGAAGCTCTTCTGGAAGGAAGTGCGTAAGGTTAAGAATGAGAATAAGGGAATCTGCTTAGAATGATGAAAAGGGATGGTGCTTTTGTAACTGATGAAATGGGTGTGAGGGGAGTGTGGAGGGAACACTTCGAAAATCTGCATAACATTGGCAGAAATGAAGAGGTCATAGTGAATGCATGTGGGTTTGATGGTGCAAGAAGGAATAGGTATTTTGGGGTTGAGGTCATTAGTGAGGAGGAGGTAATGGGTAGAGTGAGAAAGTTGAAGAATGGTAAAACTGCAGGCACAGATATAATTACTGGTGAAGGGAAACAGAACTGAGGCGAGATGGTAATTGATTGCATTTGGAAGTTGTGTAACAAAGCGAATATGGAGGGTATAGCTCCGAAGGATTGGAGGAGAGCAGTAATAGAACCCTTATATAAGGGTAAGGGGGATAAGGGTAACTGTAGAAATTAAAGGGGAATTAGTTTATTGAGTGTTGTAAGGAAGATAGTATGCAGGTATTTTGGCCGAAAGAGTGCGTCGAGTGACTAAAGGATTGATTGGTGAAGAACATGGTGCGTTTAGAAGTGGTAGAGGATGTGTGGATCAAATCTTTACATTGAATCAAATAATTAAGAAAATGATTGCGAAGAAGAATAAATTGTATTTAAGTTTTATGGATTTGCAACAAGCGTATGATAGGATTAATAGGGAAGCTCTATGACAAGTGTTAGTGATATATGGTGATGGCGATAAACTTCTGAATTGAATTAAAAGTATGTATGACGATATTGAAGCGTGTGTAAGAATAAATGGAGTCGAAAGTGATTGGTTTAATATTAATGGCAGAGTGAGGCAGGGATTTGTTGTGTCTCCTTGGTTATTCAATTTGTATATGGATGGGGTTATGAAAGAATTAGAAGGGGGGGGGAGGTTGCAGGGGATGATGTTAGAATGATGTAGAATGGAAGAGAGTGGAGGGTCCCCTACCTATTATATGCGGATGATTTGGTTTTGTTTGGCGAATCTGAAGAGAGTTTGTAAGGATTGGTAGAGAGATTTGGCAAGGTGTGTAAAAGGAGGTGTTTGAAAGTAAACGTATATAAGAGTAAGGTTATGGTTGTGAATGAGGACAGTCCTTAGTGTGAAGTTATGTTGGATGGTGATTAAATGGAACAAGTGTCTGAGTTTAAATATTTAGGATATATGTTGGATGAAAAGGGAACGGATGATGCAGAGTTTAGTAGGAAAGTTGTGAATGGCACAAAGGTGGCTGGTTCATGTAAATAGACTACGTCTTGAGTGAGCTAGAGTCTTATATGAAGGTATGTTGTTACCTGTGTTAATTTACAGTAGTGAGACTATGGTTTGGAATAAGAGGTATAGATCTAAAGTACAATGTGTTCAGATGGACAAATTTAGGGGCGTGTTAGGTGTGAAAAGAATTGATATAATGAGGAATAAACGTATTAGAGAGATGTGTGGTGGGGAGAAATGGGTAAATGAGAGAATATATGAAATTACGTTGAGGTGGTTTGATCATGTGGAAGGATGGATGACAGTGGTCAGTTAAGCGGATGTATAGTGGTGAGTGTGCTGGGAATAGACAGGATGGAAGACCACAGAAGAAAACGTAGATTGAGTCAGTAAAGGAATGCCTGGAGGAGAGAAATGTGAGTTTGGCAGAGGCGAGTAGGAAGGTGCATAATAGGATTGAATGGCGGAGTTTTGTGACGGGGTATGGTTGTGGTCCACCTAGGCAAGGGATGAACCTCTTATTTACGAGATGCCATAGTGAGGGTCCGTCGCGGTCCCGGGAAGCTCTAGGGTGGATTTTCTGACTGCGGCGAGTTCTCACTAAAAAGTATAAAGGAGGCGTTAAGGCTGGGTTTTCTTTTCGATTTGCGTCCTATTCTTCTACTACTTTTTTTGTTTCCGGTGCTTATTACACACCTTACCCCTAGTCTTGGGGAAAGAAGGTGGGCGATGATATATATATATATATATATATATATATATATATATAGTATGATATATATATATATATATATATAAATATAGTATATTATATATATATATATATAATATATATATATATATGCCCTTGTATGTTAAGACCCCGTCAGTCTTGATTTTTTTTTTTTTTTTTTTTTAACATATTGCTAGTATATGATCAAATTAATTTAAGTGGTGACGGACACGATTCAAGTTCGAAATATTTTAAATAATTTTTTAAAAATAAAAATTTATATAAAAAAAAATTTTCAAAAAATGAAAATATTCGAAAAGTACGACACTTACAGAAAAACCAATTACATATTTTGGAATCAGCATATAAAGCTTATTACAAAAATATAAAAAAAAATTAGGGGGCTCGAGCCGACGGGGAACAGAGGGGGACGTTTTCCATACCCCTTAGGGGAGGGGCGGAGGAACCCCCGCGACACCAAATACCAAAGCGCAGGGGGTTCGGAGCCCTTAAATAGTCCTACCCTTTCGTTCCCCGGAAGGCCGAGAACCCCGACTCCTGCCATCTTTGAGGTTTACCCTTGGGTATTCCTTTAATTAAAAAAAAAAAAATTAAAACTGGACGGAGTCGTAAAACGTAACAGGTCCTATATATTTTTGAATCATGTCCGTCATCACTTAAATTGATTGTTAGGATCATATACTAGAAATATATTTAAAAAAAAAAAAAAAAATATCAAAACTGACGGAGTCGTAAAACATATAAGCGTCCTAATATATATATATATATATATATATATATATATATATATATATTATATTATATATCATATATATATATAATATAATATATAATATATATATATTTGTTTGTGTGTATGTGTGTGTGAGAGAGAGAGAGAGAGAGAGAGAGAGAGAGAGAGAGAGAGAGAGAGAGAGAGAGAGAGAGAGAGAGAGAGAGAGAGAGAGAGAGAGAGAGAGAGAATTATGCTTGTTATACATACTCTATATTTTAAGGTAACAAAGAGAGAAGAAGCCTTTAATAGACTATTCTTCGTCATGCTTTACATATGATCAACGCTTTATTCAGAGTGAATCTAGTCATGAATAGAGAATTATTATTCTTATTATATTCATCTGTAGAGGTTAATCAGAGTGTAATTATGGCGCCACTTAACATCGTTATGTCTTTTCAAGAAGAAGACGAATTGTTTTCCTGTCTAATGACAAATTAACTGTCATAATATTAAAGACTGAAATCATTTGGGGGAATGTTAACCGCAAAAGCAAATTTATCATCAGGACAGGACCCATTCTCTTAAATTTTAACTTTTCATAGTTGCCATAAATAAGTGTTTATGTTACGAAAATAATTACTATAATTTAAATTACCTTTTAGAGAAAAGCATGAAATTGAAGG
>JABUQX010041536.1:22500-35000 GCA_015478945.1 Trachelipus rathkii
TAAATAAAATATATATATATAAATATATATATACTTAATATATAAATAAAATATATATATAAATATAAAATATATATATATATATATATATATATATTATATATATATATATATATATATATATATATATATATATATATATTATATACTCTATATATATATATATATATCTTATGTATGTCTTGGTTTAAGAATATATAGGTCTACCTATATATTAACTATATATATATATATATATATATATATATATTATATATATATATATATAGAGAGAGAGAGAGAGAGAGGAGAGAGAGAGAGAGAGAGAGAGAGAGAGAGAGAGAGAGAGAGAGAGAGAGAGAGAGAGAGAGAGAATGGACGTATGCTCCCTCTTAAACGATGTAAGTACCCCTCATTGTGGATGCCCCACAGATTGTTAAGTTTGGTTATAACTATTGTTTGCATTACACTGCCCAATAGTTCGTCCTTTTCGCGCCTCACCTTCACAGAGTATATCTATAGAGAACTCTTTACCATGTACTGGAGTGCTTGATGAACATGTTTAGTTAGCACTCTCATCCTTTCTTTTTCTTTGCATATACACTACAGGCTTACAAACACACGCTCGAACAGTTTCTTATAACAAAATTGAAAAATGGCGAAACAACAAATTGCCTCTAGGATGATTTAATGTTCGACATCTAAACAATGTCCCTCATTCACTCCTTTCCCCATTTTCACTTGGGAATTCATGACTTTTGGTGATAGGGATTTTGCCTCCAAGACATCACCTCTGGCTTGCACTTATGAACAGATTTCTTTTCATTAGTTTTCTGCAACGTTGGCAGTTTTTATTTTTATTTCCACTTATTAAACACAACCTGTCTTCCTTTTAGCCTCACCTCCTGTTCTTGACCGAAAGAACACTACTCTGTTCTCTCTTACTATCTATATCTTCAATTTTCAGTAAGGGAAGAAGCGACAGTTTGTTCTCGTGCTTCAAATTTGCCCTTTTCAGAACTTCCCACATTGTGTTTTAAGCTCTTTTTCCAATCTATTATTACTTAATTAATTTGTTCTCTTTATTTATCTCCTAACTCTACTGACAATCTTAAATTCTTCTATAATCTAAACTCCAAAATAGAGAATACACTTCTTCTTCTCCTTTCTCTGAAATTGTTCTTATTTTGGGTGATTTCATTGTCCAACACCGCCAATTATTTCTTCTGGTTTTCAAGATAAATTCTGTGAATTTGCATTTTCATTTCACTACTCGGAACAACTTTTGCCTATAATTGTTATTTATTTTAAAGATTCTCTCTCTCTCTCTCTCTCTCTCTCTCTCTCTCTCTCTCTCTCTCTCTCTCTCTCTCTCTCTCTCTCTCTCTCTCTCTCTCTCTCTCTCTCTCTTTCAGGAGTACGGTCCTAATGGAATCCCTGCTGTAGTGGTTCTCAAAACTTGTGCTTCTGATCTTGAACCCTGCCTTGGTAAACTATTCCCTATATGTCTTTCTACTTCGACCTTCCATTCTTGCTAGAAACGTTCGCTCATTCAGCTTATGACGAATAAAGGGGACCTCTTTCAACTATCAATACTCCTACTTTAACTTTTGTTCTTTCCAAAGTTTTCGAATCTATCGTAAAGAGAAAGATTTGGAAAGATCTTAATTCTTTTAAGCTTAACCCTGATTGCTAGTATGGCTTTCATAAAAAGCCTTCTTCTGATAATATTCTTTCTGGTTTTTGGTCCTCTGCTCTTTGGTATTTCTACGAATCTTTTTCTGTGGCGCTTCTAGTTAGAATCTAACGGAAAGCTTTAAATTCTAAACTTCAATCTTTCGGTCTCTATCCTTCTCTCTGTGACCTCTCTGCTTTCCTTTCCGGTCGTTCTAGAGCAGCTCTTGTAGACCGCCACCATTCATTCTTTAAATCTACAAATAGTGGTGTTCCTCAAGGTTTTGTCCTATCTCCAACTAATGACCATCTCTCAATTACTTCATCATCTGTTCACTTCTTCCTATGACGACGACTCCACCTTTCATAACTCTTTTCATTTTAAAAGACGTTCCTTCTAACAACAATTAGGTCACGCTAGAATGGTGGCCTCTAAATTTTCTCGAATTTTCATTTGGGGCATTGAGAACAAGTAGTTAGTTCTCAATGCCCCTTTTTCCATCTCGACATGATCTTCCACACAGCTCCATCATCTCCGAAAACACGCAACTCAAACTTTCGTCTATCCTTAATATTCTTGGTGTTTCTTTTTATGATGTCCTTAATTGGAAGGATCACATTATTTCTCTTTCAAAAGAAACCCTTAAGAGGTTGCGTGCTTTGAGGCTCCTTCAGAATTTCTTAACGCCACCCCAGATGATCACACTTTATAGGGGTGTTGTTTTCCCCCCGTTTGTAGTATGCCTCACACATTTAGGGTGTTTCTACTCACACACAACTTTTTGAAAAAGAGGAGTCTAAGATTTATGTCTTACCAACACTCTCTTCTCTCTCTCTCTCTCTCTCTCTCTCTCTCTCTCTCTCTTCTTCTCGTACATTCTCTACGTCTCTTTCTTAGCTCTCTCTCTCTCGTGCTCAGTCCAGTCTTCATTCTTACAGATACGAAATGTGGCATCAAGGGACACCTGGTCTTTTAAACTCTCCAGTAGCATACCATCTCCATTGAGAAGGGCACTTGTGAAGTGCAATTCTACGCGCTATAATCAATCTTATAATTCCTCCACCCTTAAAGTCCAGAACACATTCTCCTTATCTATTTTCCCAACTACTTTTTTAACATTCATGCGCAATTAACAAACTGAGCGCTTGTTTTGCGGGGCGTAGACTGAGCTTTTAAAGCGAGACCCTGCCTTGCAAATTCCCCCTAACTCTTACTGAATTTAGATCACCTTTTGCTAATCTTACCAGCACGCAGAAAGATTTATTATATAAAGTATATAGTATATCTATTATATATATGATATATACTATATAGATATATATATATATATATAATAGTAAGTATATATAACTATATATATATACGTATGTATATATATATAGTTCGATTAATTAGAAGAGACATAAGTAAAAGTATATATATATAGGTATATAATATAGTATATATATATATATAGTAGTAATAAGTACGATATATTATTAAAGTATATATATATTATAATATATTATATATATATGATCATATTATATTATATATGTAATGACATATATATAATATAATATGAGTATTCTATATATAATATATAGGGTATTTAATACTAATATATTAATTAACTCGATGTATATATATATATATATATATATATATAGTGAGATATATATTATAGTATAAAATATATATATTATTATTAATTATATTATATAGTATATATTATTCATATGATATATATATATTATATTGTTATATATATATAAGTATATATAATATATAATAGGAGCTAGTAGTTTGATTATCGATATATATATATGTTATTTAATATAATTAAGTAATAGTATATATATATATATATTATATAGTATACCTATATATACATATATATAGGGTTATAAGATATAATGTATATATATATATATATATATATATATATAGTATATAGATGAGTATATATATAGTATATATATACTATAATATATTATTATATATACTATATATATATATTATTATATATAATTATATATATAATACATACATATATATATATATATATATAATATATCTTATATATATATATGACTATTAATGGTATATATATATATATATAGTATATATATAGACCATAGTATATAATAATATATATATATATATATAATATTAAGTATATAGTATAATATATATATAACGTTTATATAGTATACTATTATATATATTATATATATGTATAAATATAAGTAGTATATAAGTATATATATAGGTATATATATATATATATATATATATTATAGTATTATTAGTGATATATATAATCAATATCATATTAATTATATATACTTATGATATATTATATTAATAGTGATATATATATATATATAATAGTACTATAATTACTACTTCTTATATAGTTAGTATAATATAGGTATATATATAGTATATATAAGTATATATATAGTAGTATATATGATATATATACTATATATATATATATTATATATATAGTATATATTAATATATATATATAATATATATATGGATATTTGTATACGGATGGGGTTATGAAAGGATTAGAGGTGGGGGTGGCAGAGAAAGGTGTTAGAATGATGGAGAATGTAAGAGAGTTGAGGGTGCCTACCTATTATATGCGGATGATTTGGCTTTGTGTGCCGAATCTGAAGAGAGTTTGAGAGGATTGGGGATTGGTTGAGGGATTTCGCAGGGTTTATAAAAGGAGGGATTTGAAAGTAAATTTAGATAAGAATAAGGTTATGGTTGTGAGTGAGGACAGTCTTCGGTGTGAAGTTATGCTGGATGGTGAACAACTTTAGCAAGTGTCAGAGTTTAAATACTTAGGATAAATGTTGGATGAAAAGGAAACAGATTATGGAGAGTGTAGGAGGAAAGTTGTGACTGGTAGGAAGGTGGCTGGAGCAATTAAATCCTTAGTGGATGTAAAGGGACTAAATATTGAGTCTTACATGAGGGTCTTACATACCATAATGTAAGACTCAAGATTTAGTCCCTTTACATCCGTAGTGGATGTAAATTGACTAAATCTTGAGTCTTACATGAGGGTATGTTGTTACCTATGTTAATGTATATTAGTGAAACTATGGTCTGGCGTGTTAGGTGTGAAGAGAATTGATAAAGTGAGCAATGAACGCATTAGGGAGTTGTCTGGTGTGAAGAAAGGAGTAAATGACAGAATAATATGAAAGTACATTAGATGATAAGCTTGGTCATTGGAAAGGATTGGATGATACCGTCCGGTTGGGTTAAGCGGATATATATTGTGGTAAAGGTGTGCTGGGAATCCGATCCGGCTGGGAAGACCGAAAGGAAAGAAGTGAATTGAGTCAGTAGAAGGAATGCCTGAGGGAGAGGAAATGTTTGAGTTGTTGGCAGAGGGCCGAAGGAAGTAAAGGTATGCATAATAGAGTGAAATGGCGGAGCTTTGATGAGGGGGATATGGTTGTTTTGTAGCCCACCTAAGTCGAAAGGAAGTGAACGCCTAACATTGAAGAGAATGCCAAAGTGAGAGGTCCCAGTCGAGTCTCCATGAAGTCCCTAGGTTGACTTTTTGTACTGGAGCGACCGAGTTATCTCACTTGAGGGGTATAAGAGCGGTAAGGAGGCTGGGCTTTCTTTTCGACTTGCCGTCATAATCTTTACTACTTTCTGTTTCCAGTGCATGTTGAGCATCTTTTCCCCCAGTCAATGGGAAAGAAGGTTGCGCGATGATGATGATGATGATGATGATGATGATGATGATTTGATGATGATATATATACTATGTATGAGTATTATATATTTAGTATAGTACTATATATATATATAAATAGTATAGTATATATATATTATATAGTATATATATATATATTATATTAATATATTATATACTATAAAGGTATATAGTATATATATATATGTATGAGTATATATAGATATATTAATATACATTATATAATATATACTATAGTATAAAAACCAGGGTTATAGTAATATATATACTATAAAAGTATATATATATATGATAGTATATATATAAGAGTAATATATATTTATTATATATATATATATATTTATATATAAGGATATAGTAGTATAAATTATACTACTATAGTACTATAGTATATAACTTGCCAAGGCTCTTGAAGAGATTAGTTCTTCCTTTGGAAAGTAGGCAACATTTCCCCTTTTGGCAACCTGTAGACAAATGGACAGCCTATGAATGACATTTGCAGAAGCATCTTCTGATCCACTGAAGTAAATTAAAAAGCAAGAGAGGCAACTTAAATTCTGAATTGCAATAGAAAATAATAAATATATATGATATATATCATATATTATATATAATATAGGTAGTATATATATATAGTATAGTATAATATAGATATGATATATATATAATAAGTCTAGTATATACTATATAAGTTTATTAAGTATAGGTAATATTAGTGAGAATATATATTATATATATATATAATATATAGAGTACATAGTATATTATATTATATATTAATATATGATATATATATTATATATATATATATAAGAGTATATATTATAGTATACATATTATATATATATATCAATAATATATATATATATATAATAGATAGTATATATAATATTATATAGTAATTTAAATATATATAGTCTATATATGTTATTATGATATCAGTATATAATATATATTATACTAATATACTTATATATATATATATATATATATATATAGATATATGATATAAAAATATATAATAACATATATATATATATATATATGGCCAGCGTTTTCCGATTAAGCCGTCGTATGTATCTTAAAAACTATTATTGCTACAGTCAGCAAAAAAGGAATACATTTTTGGAATCAGCGGTAAAAATTTTAGTTTCCTGAAAAATTATTAAATAAGTATATAGCAGTTAATGAATAAAATGATATAATAAGGATAGACAATTAATATGTTTGGTGTTATGAAAAAAATTCTTAGTCAAACATCTGGCATCTCAAAAACAGTTCATTGTAATGGGGTCTTGGAATCGCTAAATCTCCTACTCACGTGCACAAATATATAATATATAGTATATATAATATTATATAATTTAATATATATAATTAGTATATATATATTATATATTATATATATACTATATTATATATATATATAATATATATGAGTATATATAATACACGGCAGCAGTAACTGGGCTCGAGCGCGACGGGGAACATAAAGTGGGACGTTTTTACATATCGCGCTGTAGAGGGAAGGGCGGAGGAACGCCTCGGGCGACAACCAAATACCAAAGAAGCGGGGGTTCGGAGACACCTCCCCAGAAGGGTGGTGGAGAATAGTTCTACCCTGATCCGTTCCCCGGAAGGCCGAGAGACCGCCGAACTCCCTGCGCATCTCCTGCGGTAAGGTTTACGTTAATTTAAATAAAGCTTAGAAATGTACTATTCCTACATTTGTATTCACGATTTTTCTTACCAATTTTTTTTTTAGTTTTTAAAAGTTTATTCATTTTTCAAAAATTTTACGCTGATTCCATAAATGTATTCCTTTTTACTTGTAGCATTAAATAGTTTTTAAGATACAATTTGAAGGCTGAATATACGGAAACGCTGAATATATATATAGTATATACTATATAATATATATATAAGTATATATAGGATGATATATATATATATATATATTAGTATAGTATATATATATATATTTATATATTGTATATTATATATATTATATATAGATATATAATAATATAGTATATATATATAGTGAGCTTGTCCTTTGAAAAGGATGTCAACCGATTATTATATGCGAACGAACGATGTAAATCGATTTTTTTTTTCTAGTTATGATTCATGGCAATAGATCGTCAAAGAGTGTGCCAATACAATTTTTTTTTTTTTTTTTTTTTTTTTTTTTTATTTTTTTTTTTTTTTTTTTTTTAGGTTTTTTTTTAAGCTAAAGGAATACCCAAGGGTAAAGTCCCCTTAAAAAGAATAATTAAAAATAAAATTAAAAAAATTAACATAGTATAAAAAGATTTTTTATAGCATGATGGAAAAAAAAAGCAATCTTGCGGTAACTCTTGGCGCTATTGTATTTTTTGAGGTGTTTAGCTAACACGTGACAACTGCAGGGTATCCAACGAGTGAGGCGTTTCGGCGATTGTTTCGATATCGAATTGTCTTTTTATGTGACATCCTTTTAAAGGAGTAGTAACCAGTTATATATATATAGTATATAGTATATATATATATATATATATTATATATATAGTATATAGATATAGTATACTATATTATATATAATAGTATATATATATAGTATATATATATATATATATAACTATAGATATATATATAGTATAAGTATATATATATATTGGAGAGTGTTTAATATACAGAACCCACCACGGCCCACAGAGAAGCGTCCACACTGGGTTGAATAATCGCACTGCATGGGTGGGCTCTGGCTTATATATTTTATATATTGTTCACGAAATGTCAACGAAATTTGGAATAAGCGAAATGAACATTCATATCAAAGATAAATAAAAAACGTAAATAAAAAAGAATGTCCTAAAATTATTAAATAGTCTAATATTACAAAGCAATAAAAAACATATATTATTATAAATATATGCACAATAGAGATTTATTACATCGTCCACCATAATATATATATATAGTAATATATATATACTATATATATATATATAGTATATATCAGTAGTAATATATATATGTATATAATATATAGTATAAGTATATAATATAAAAGAGTAGATATAGCGATGATAGGTATATAGTATATATATTATATATATATTAGTATATATATATATATATATATTATATACATTTATATATATATTATTCATATATATAATATATTATATATATAGTATAATAGTATATAATAGTGACCTGGAAATATATTATAGTATAGAATGATAACGTTATATATATATGAATAATGAGTAGGATATAAATATGGATATATAAGAGAAAGTATACTATACTATATTATATATATATTACATTAGTATATATATATATATACTATATATATATATATATATATATATAGAGAGTAATTGATCGTTACTTTGCATCCAACTTGTTTGGCATTTGGTGTTAGTTTTGTCCACATTGTCTCTGGGAAAATCCTTCCTATTTTTTTCTATTAAAATAATAGTGTACATTAGTGACCTAAATTAGTAGCTAGTTGTTTCACTGTGCCAAAAAGTTCTAATGTGTTGTACTCCATATGAAGGTGAACATCAATGAACAAAAAATCCCGTTCTATATTTTCAGCAGCTATAATATCTATATAGAGAGCGGAATATAGGTTCTGTCGCTCTATTGGGGACTGAGAGAGAGACGCGCAGGCCTCATCCATATCGTTTCACTTAATCAGAAAAACACTCTATATTTCAACCTTCTTAGTATTATCTCAGCTATAGATTCTCCTTTTGGCTTTCAACAGCCACAATCCCAAGAAATCTTCGCGAATCACAAATACGTTTTCCTCATTTCATTAATATTTATTTACTTATAATGTGCTTTGAATATCATTTTCATTATTCTAATAAAATAAAATTAAGAGTCTAAAAGAGACAAATCTTTTTTTGATAGCTTAGATAATTTCAGGGATTGGGGTTCAGACCCTGCACTACGGAGTTATATATATATATATATATATATATAGTATATGTATATTAGTATATATATATATATTATATATTATATATATAGTAATTATATATATAATATATATATATATATATATATATATATATATATATATAATATATATATACATATATATAGTATATATATATAATATCATAATATATATATATAGTATTATATATACCTTATATATATTATTATATCTATATATATATATGATATAGTATGATATTACTAATATATATTATTATAAATATATATTATATATATATATATAATATATATATATATATATATATACAGGATCGTAGTCAGAAAACTTTTCGAATGTTATATATATATATATACCGATATATATATATATACAGTATATATATATAGTATATATATAGTTATATACTATATATATATATATATATATGATATAGTAGTTAATATATATAGTCATATATTATTACTATCTATACTATATATATAGTGATATATATATATCATATAATATATATAGCTACTATATATATATTATAACTATATATATATATTCAGAAACTGTCGGAATGTTATATATAATATATATATACCTATATATATATATCAAGTATATATATAATAGTGATATTATATATATATAAGCGATTATAATATACTATAATATATATATATATATGTATAATATATATATTATATATATATATATATATATATATTATATATATATATATATATATATATAATTTCTTGGGCATAAAAGGGAAAGAAATATCTTATCATTAATATAAATTAAAAAATACAACAAAGATTTTATTTTATTTATAAAATGCCTTCTTCAAACTGTCTTGACAGCAAAATGTTTGATAACTTCACAGCAAAATGTTTGATAACTTCCTCCGTTTATATTGTGTAACTATCATGAACACTCATTGAAGCCAGTTCTGTCAGTCTTTTCTCTCTTGTTAAATTGAGAAATCATGTTTTGCGCCTTTTTCAGAGTCGAGAAAATATCCTTCTGTGGGTGAGATGGATGCTAAAATCTTAACAATCCAAATGCGCGACTCTATAGATCAAATTCATCTACAAAATTCGTTAAATTTTTAATAGATATCGATGGAGTGACTTTAATAAGATTGGTATAAGTTTGGATCTATGGCTGACGTACTTACTCTCTAACTTTTGTGAAAAATTAACAACAAAAAGAATTGCTATATCGCTATAAGTCTTTTTCAATTTACATTGATTCTGAAACAGGGTATTCTCAGTAATTTATTAACCGAAAACAAGAGTTCTCTTCTAACTTCTAAAACACTAGAAAATTTTCCAACTCTTTGCGCTAAAACCTTTCAAAAAAGCATCACATTTTCAATATGATTAATTACAGTTGCTCTCAATAATGATGAAAACTGCAATGAAGTACATAATTGAAAAATAAAGGAGGATTAATTTGAAGTAATAGTTATACTTATAACTAATTCACTCGTGATTACAAAACTGAGTTTTTTTTTAATAAACCTCAAAAAAATCTTGATTAATCTCAAGCTCCACTAAAGCTTCAACCCCTCGTAACTTTCCACACACACCTTGTTTCGCGTATGTGTTAGTTTTGTCCATTTTGTCCCAGGGAATATCTTTCCTACTTTTCCTATTAAAATAGGTGTTCGCCTTCGTGACCTCAGATAGTACCCAGTTGTTTTAACTGTGACAATAAAGTTTGTAATGTGTTGCACTCCACAGGAATGTGAACAGCAATGACCATACAATGCCGCTGAAAATTTTCGTCAGCTTGAAAACCTGAAACTTCTCTTCATTATTGATGCCGCACTTCATATCGTCGTTGTTCAATCAGAAAGACATTATTTATTTTAATCTTCATAGTATTGCCTTTACTAGAAATTCTCCTTGTGTATTTCAAACATCCAATAAACCTAAGAAATATCGCCCAAGCCACAAAATATTTCCGACGATTTCTATTATTATTTACTCTTAATTTGCTTTATTATTTTAATTATTCTTACAAATTAAAGTTAAGAGACTAAAGCCATTAAATTTTTTTAGCATCATATAAATTTCGAGGAAGTCAGACCCTGACTACGACGCTTATATATATATATATATATAAATATATATATTATATATAACATATAGTATTAATATTATTATTATATGATAATTATATATATATAATATATAATATAATTATATATATATATTATATATATAAATATATAGGTAATAGATATATATATATATATATATATAAAAATAGTATATTATCATATATAGTATATATATATATATATATATAATATATACTATATTATATAATAATATTATATAATAATAAATATATAATATAATATATATATATATATATATATATATATATATATACTATATAAAATTATAATATTAATAATAGTATATATATATATATATATATATATATATATATGCACTTAAAATGAGTGTGATTTATTTACATTTGACTGTTTTCCTTAGAGCTTTCCTGTTAATTCCTCGATTTTTTTTTTTACAGAATATGGATTGGATAGAATATCATCGGCAGCTTTCTCACCCCTCTCAGAGGATGCTTTTTTGTCAGTAATATAAAATATATATATATATATATAATATATAATATATACTAATAATATATATAATATATAGATATAAAAAATGATTAAAGTATATATATATATATGTTTCTATTACTATATATACTAATATATATAATATAATATATAATATATATATATATATATATATATATTTATATATTTAATATATATAATATATATATATATTATATATAGATATATATATATAGAGTAATACCTAATATATATATATAAATATATATAATATAACTATATATATATATAAATATATATATATATATATAATATAATATATAAATAGAGCAATTGCGTTTGAGAGCGGACGCATTGAAAATGAGAGGGGGAAAAATGAAAGAGAGATTCTGCAGAATTGTAGTTGCCTGTGTGCATTTAGCATATTGTATGCACTAGGGATCAGAAGTTTGAGTGCTGGAAAAGGAGATGGTTCCTGAGAGAACTTTAGACTGGGAAGAAATGATTTAGAAAAGGCTTGCAATTACTCATGACGGAAAAATTTAAACAAAAAAAAACT
>JABUQX010041536.1:42500-69246 GCA_015478945.1 Trachelipus rathkii
CAACTCCTTATTACTTTATATATTTTTAGTTATTTTTCATAATATCATAATTTTTTATTAATACTAGAGTGATATGACGATCACAGCGGAATAGAATTAATATTCACACTTCATTTATGCAAAGAATTTATAGTTGTATATTGTATATTTGTATAAAGTGTCTGTAGTGCATACAGGGTGCTGCCGAATATATGTAAGGGTTTGAAATATTGAAAATATTTTTTCCTAATATTTTTTCATATTGATTTTAGTAGTAATTTCGGATTTTCTTCTGATAAGCATTGAAGAAGAGAATGAGGGCCTTTAAAGATTATATAGTATAAATGTAGGTCTTTTTTTTAAGATTTAGCAAGAGTCTGAATTCAACTGCATTGTTTAAATTTTAAAATTTATTTTCTTAAATAACCTTTGCAATTTGCCTTAATTAGTATAATATAAGATTAGTGAGATATTTTTAGGTGTGGTTGTTAATTTTGAGTCAGGGGTTAATGTAAGAGGCTTGTATTTTATATATAGGTATTGGGAAGTGCTCAGGTTGTGGAAGATTCACCGGTAATAATAACGTGCAGCCTGAAATATCTATAGATTAAGTTTGAGATAATTAGTGTAGAAATAAGTATATAGTTAAGTGCTGAGTAATAAAGGGTCAGGATAATAAAGGGATAAGTAGGGGGAGAAAGAGTATGGATGTTTAAATTTGGGTTAATAATTGTAGATTTAGATTATTTATAGAGTGGTCGTTATTTAGTTAATGAATTTAAGTTAGAGATGGATGATAATAATGAGACTTTGTAAATAAGTAGGAAGAATGTGTGGTCAAATATAATATGTTAACGAAGATAAAAAAGGTTGATAATGTGCTTAAGTGGCTTGACAGTAAACAATAAAGCTATAAGGATATAGTATATGTATTGGACTGTGGAAAATTTTAAGGGTATGATTTCGGTAGTGTATTCTTATAGTGAACGAAGAGATATGAGGGCGATAGGAAGGATATTTCTCGTTAGGAATAGTATGAAGTAAAAAGAGTCTGTGGAATAATGAAGGTTTAAAATATGTATGCAATAAATATATGAAGTTCGAAGAATAATGGGGTTTAAATGTAATAAATTATTCGGTATGGGGAGTAATAGTCTGGGTTTTTTAATGCGCGTTATATGTACACCTAGTAAATGGAGGCGAAGGTAAGGTAGGAGAGAGTAAATAAGGTAAATTTTGTGAAGTATAAGTTATGGAATGTAATATGACACCGATATTATAATTTCTGTGGTTAAAATTAAAATAAAATTTGTTTATTATAGGTAATATTAAGATTTGAAAGGCATGAAGATTGAGGATAAGAGAGGTGAATATAAGGTAAGATATAATTATATGTTCCATTTGGTTATAATTATATTATCTTATGGGAGGGGAAAGGAATATAGTATAATGGTAGATGAATAAGTCTGTAGAATTGTGTAATGTGATATTATAAGTAAAGGATAATGATTTAATATAATTTGGAAATAACTTGTATCAAGAATAAAAGTGAAATAAATTACTATAAGTCTAATATTAACTATATATGAGAGTGATAATAATTAATACAGGGGGGTTATGATAGGCGATATAAAATTGAATTATGTGTGTATAATATTAAATAGATAAGATATATGCAGTATATACAGATGTAAATGTATCAGTTAAAGGGGCAGGTAGTGGGTAATAATGATTATCTGAAATCATCATAATTAAATTAATGTCATAGGGTTGCTAGAAATTATAAGGGTTAGGGGAATAGTAAGTTCAATACAAGATTCGGTGGGGATATTTCTAATTGTATTGTAGTGGCTCTTGTGTAAGCTCAAAGTTAGCTAAGGATATAAATTTTAAAGATGTAATGCAATTGGTTAAAGAGGGAGTGTTATCGTGAGGTAGTATTTGAGAGGTAATAGGTGGAGGAGTTGAGAGTAGGACGGAAGATTTTAGGAAATATTATATAACCTGTAATAGGCACATTAGTTGAGTATAGAATTAGAGTTTTTAGAGTTTTATATAAAGAAAAATTAAGAAAATAATAAAAATTCTCCCACTACTCACATAAAGAAAATAAAATTATGATTTAAGTTATAAACTTGAGTAGCTTTAGCTTTTTAATTGTAATTGATAAAGAGAAGGAAATTATAAAAATATAAAGAAAGCGAAGATTTAAAAATAAAAAGTGAAAAAATAAGAGATCAAAAGTCATATAGAAGGAAAAGAAGATCAAAAATCGAGTGTTCCATATGAAAGGACAGCAAAGCTGCTGTCGGCATACTAAGAACTAATAAATATAAGAGTCTTTTATCAGAGAAAACGTGCATTAAGGTAACAGATTTATTAGCCTGCAAAACGCGTTTCTGTTGGCAAGCATGGTCGCGCACAACAACCAACAACAACCACACACAAAAACCACCGATATATATAATATATTATAGGTAAATAATAGGAGAAGGGAAATCGCATATTAGAGGAATTTAATTATGATATAGGGTGAGATTTTGAATTAAAAATGAGTTTATCAGTAGAACTAAAACTAATGAATAAAGGAGTGCAAAATATAAGTTATTAAGTATAAATATAATATATATATATAATAATTCAGCATTGTGAGTTGCGATTAAATTTTAAACAGAGAGTTCATGCGCTTTAGTAACATTTATTTGATTCAACTAGCTTGCCGCGTGCTCTATTGCAATTATGACATAATTTACTGAAGAGAGGAGGTAGAGATTATAGAAAAGAAGAACTGAAGTTGTGCGGATTTGTTTAAGGGTTTAGGAAGAGAGTTTTATCTACAGGAATTTGAGTCGAGAAGGCGAATGCTGATAGTATTCGCAGGGCTCACCGGAGGTGTTAAAATAACAATAGGAGCCGGAATGAGTGTATTATAGAGATACTAGAGGTAGAATGGTGTAATAAAATATAGTTTTAGATGTATTGATTGTGATTATATGTTACAATAAACGAATTTTTTGCTGGTAATATGTGTCTTTGATGATAAGGATAATTTACCTGAGACTGCTGAGAGCCTTGGGGGGGATAAGTTGGTAGTACAGTGATAAAGTGCTGAATAAATGTGATAAAATACAAATGTAAGAAATTTAACATATATTAGGGGTCGTAATTGATCTAAAGAAGAAAAAAAGGAAATGATTACCACAGTAAGGCTATGAATGGTATTATTAATGTTAGATAAGTAAAAGTGTTACAGATGAGGGAGTGACTCATAAGATGGAGTGTAAGAATATGTAACTTGTTAAATATAGTTATATTATATTTAATAATTTAAATCAGGAATTTAGAAGACCAAGCACAGCTGCACGAGAAGCAGTATCCCCACTAGAGAATCTCTAGGGAGGGAGGTATATTTCGAATTGATTTTGTTCCCCTGGTATTAAAGGGAAAGATAGACTGTCGGTTCGACGGACGAAGCACCAAGCCCACGAAAAATAGAATAGCTTACAATCTGCCCAATACCTGATCTTCATTTTAGGTTGACCTCGTCCATAGGTAGGAACCCTCGAACCCATAGTTGGATTTGCACGAGATGGCTCTAAACAAATTAGCTAATACCCGGGATTCCCTGAGTTTGGTAGTGATGAAGAGATAATTAACGATGATGTACTAAGAGAAGATGACAAACTAAACAATGAAAAGATTTTATCGAGGGGGCATTACACCAAGGGATAATATCTATTATATTATAATATATATATATATTTTTGCGTGGTTTGATTCTAAAGTTATTCTAACGATTAGTAAAAGTAATTATAATGCTTGTGGAGTAGATAATGTGAGTAATTAATATATTTAAGTAGTATAGAGCCAATACGAGAAGGAAAGCTTAAAAATAATCTAGTGTAAAATCCCACTATTTAACACATACCTGCCACGTGATGAAGTGTTCGAACTTCTGTTCAGCCATCTTGCGTGATTAAATATAAATCTATTCTTAATTGTAATTATTTATGAGAGTGAAGTAAAATGTTACGTAGTAAGCCCAGTATTATTTTATGATAAGATAATGTATGCTGAGATAATAATATAAGAATTATAATTGATTATGAGTAATAAGGTAATAATAGTAAATGATAGGTACCTTTTAATATAGAGTAAATATATCACAGAATGTTGTTCGAGTAAGTATTATAGGGGTATAGATAATTGAAGATGTTTGGTCGTAATTAAGAGATGAGTAGGTAAGATTAGTAATGTGTTAAATGCACCGTGGTACTTATATTTTTTCATATATAGTATTAATATTATTATGTGAGTAAGTGGTAATCTGCATATATAGAGTCAAATGATGGAGTGATAAGGTGTAGAGAAGAGGAGTGTAGGAGGAGGAAGATTGAATAAATTAAGAAGGGAGTTTATAGAGAAGGTACACTAGGTATCGGTGAAAGTGTGATAAAGTCAAGACCAATAAAGAGAATACAGAGTAAATGCATGGAATCGATTCTTTATTTGGGCTCTCCCTTTGTGACAAAATGAGGACGAACCCAAAAGAATTGCCAATTTACAGCAAAGGCATATGTTATAATAAAGAGTTTATAGCCAGGTGAAGGGTTAGAGTATAATCAATCGGTTATGATCACTATAATAATTTAAGGCCTAAGCTTTCATTCATAACAAAACGCAAAACTCCGAAAGGAAAGAGTAATAGTAGTTATTAGTGTTTAATTTTGAGTGAAGGAGATAATAATCAATAATGTAGAGTAGATTGGGTTATAGTAGTTATATATAGTATGTTTAGGATATAGTAGTAGTATATTAGATAGATAGTAATAAATAGTTATATATTATCATATATAAATAATAAATATTTATGATAAGATGGTAAATAATTGGGTATAGGATAGGGTAGATAAGTAAAAATTCAGATCACAGTAATATACATTAATAAAGGAGATAGGATAATATAAGTAACACCTGTATGATAGTGCTATGTAATAGGGATTATATATTGTAAATGAGGTGTATGTATTTTAAATACACTATAATTTAAATACTTAATGATTAAGTTAGTAGATAATATAAATAATATGTGTTCCTATGAATACTGGTATATATAAATGTAGGTTAGTAGAAACTTAAATTAAGTATAGGGTATGAATGCTTATAATAAGTAGGTACCAATAAGTGTATAGATAGCTGGTAATAAAGTGATTTTATGATATGAAAGGGTTTTAGTATGAGCAGGTATTGTGGTGTTAGTAATAAGAGATAGATTAGGTATTTATCTAATATTAGTAGTTTAATTAAGAGATAGAGAATGTTGAATTTTGGTAAATAATAAAAATAATGTAAATATTTGGTGAGAAAGAGCGAGAAGGCGAAGAATAGTTATGAGGGTTTTGTAACATCTTGAGAAGTAATGGATTATAAGTGAAAATAAAGTAAAGAATTAAGTTGATTGTAGGAGATGGGAGGCGTAAGTAGGTGATAGGATAGAAGAGTAGATAGGGTGAATGAGACCAGAAAGAATATATATAATGTGGTATGGTAATGTAAAATTAAATAAGTGATAAATCTGAATGAGAAGGGATGAGTAATATACTGTAGGTAATTAAGGTTAGGGTTTAGTTGAGCCGAAGAGTTAGCATTGGAATGGAGGAGTGTGTAGGTAATGGAGGGCGAGTATAAAATATAAGGAATAATATATAGATAATTTTTGAGAAAGTGTTCACTGAATGGACCACTACCCCACGCTCAATAAAACAAGGTGAATAAAGGTTTTTGAATAATATAATATATTATAATTAAATAATAATAAAATATTAAATATAATAAAATATAAATTAATAAATAAATAATATTATATAGATTATTAAATATAAATATTAATATAAGTAAATAACTATATATTTCGTGTTAGAATAAATTAATTAGAATAGAATATAAATAGATTAACGAAATAAATACCATATTAATTTCTGATAATCAATATTAAGATAATTTCGTTGACCCATAAGGTTTTGTTATAATATTATTATATTGAGATGATTAGATAGGTAAGAATAAGATAGAGTATTAAGATAGATAGATTAGATTGTTAAGATATATAGCATATAGAATAGTATAGATGAAAATTATAAACACAGATTTAAAGGATAATAGATATATAGTTCAATTAATAATATACCATACTTATTAAATTTATTTATTAAATATAAATAAATTAATTAAGACAACAAATCACTAATCAATCTCACCTATATTGTTATTATCAAAGTGGATAATCTCATTACTCATATTTTTTATAAACTTATATTTTATTTTAGCTTTGAGACATTTACAACTAAGTTATTTAATCATAATATATCAACACCAATTACACTCCCATATTATTTAATATTAACATCACACTATACATTAGGTTTCCCTTACATTTAACCCACCCCTCATTATTCATAATTTACGATTTATTTATACAATTCAGATGTCTTCATATATGGTACTGTCCTTACAACTACCTATAAATTAACAAGTAATACTACATCCTAGTTATATACTACAATGATTATTAACACAGTGGTTTCCAACCTTTTTACGGTTCGGCCCCACTGTTACATCCAGATTATATCTTCGCTATATATATATAGGCAATCACTACTATATATATATTATATTATATATATATTATATATATATACATATATATAATAAATTTATAATAATTTTATCTATATTATATTATATATTATATAATTATTATATATATATATTAATTATATAATTAATATACTTATATATTATATATATATTATTAATTATAATTATTTATATATATAATATTAATATTATTATATATAATTATATATTAATATATATATCCACTATATCTATCTATATATATTATATTATATATATATATATATCTATAATTATACTTATATCATATTTAATTACTATATCTCATATACGATTATATATATTATATATCAATATCATTTATAGATGGCAGGCTTGTAAGTATATATTATATTGATACATAGCACTAGTATGGTTTATTATGGGATGTGAGATGTGCCTGAATATAGTTCCGTGCAATCATCTTTTCATAAATTATAGGGCTTTAATATCTATTATTTATATACGCCCTACTTATTTTACATTTATCTCCAATTTACCTTTTGCTCTATATCATTACTCATTGCATTATATTATGGCCTATATACTAAGCTTGACCCACCCCGGTTATATATCATAATATACTATGTGACTATATTATTATTGCCTGGGTACATTACTCGACCGGTATTTCCTTACATAGGAAGTGAGTATAATTCAATTTTATAATTGTATTAGCTCTCCCTTAGTTAGTATTCATTATTTTATTACTGATTATTATATCTTGCTTGATATCCTGTACAAATCAGAGGACAATCCCTGCCATATCCGTCCCTTGTTGTGCAACAGAAGTGACATCTTGCTGCTCCGGTAGTCAACCTTTGGAATCTATGCTTGATTCATTGTATTCCCTTGATAATACTTATATTACCAATATTTGCCCTACCTATTTATACATGATAATTTTTATCTTATAACTTATAATATATTATTAGTTTTTACTATTAATTATTATGCGCCGTATCTTTTCACTTTAGTTGCCTATGTAGTAGGTGGGGACGTTGGTGGATCTTATTTTATTTTTTCTTATAGTCCATTATATTTTTAATATAATATAATATTTCATATTATATTAGGCGCTTACTAATATTAGCTATTTGATCTAATTACTCATACCCGAAGCTTTAACTGCCTAAGAGAATGTGTATCAAGTTTAATTTTTAACGTCATTTGCTTTTTTTTTTAATAGATTATATATTGTTCTTTAGCTAGAAAAGTGGTATATCCTTAATTCTTCATAGAGATATAATATGCAATTATATACTTATTCATATCGATGTGTATACTCATAAGATCGTATCCCATCTATTAAAAAATTCCAGTATATGCCAATTTTTTTAGAAGAGCAATATCCTTACATCCTTTAGCGTATTAGTTTTCCGATACGTCTCAAGGATACTTCTAATTCTTCTATGGCCCGTTTTAATTATGGTGGATTGTATCCTCCAATCGTACACTGAACTAAGAATATATTATTGTCATCTCTTGGAATTTGGCTACCAATACAATAGGATTGCCATATATGGTTGTCTTCTATTTTATTTTATTTACGTAATTTTTTCTATGAACGTTTCTCCTTGTACATCCCCTGCTGTTGATAAGGACAGAATCCAGTGACTCACTCCGATTAACTTCCGGTAAGTGAAATAGAACCCTCTGGAGTTAGAATTTGCTAACTCTCATAAGGCACTCGTTCTGCTCTCCAGCTGACAATACCGAAGATGGTGCGGCGTTGTTATTCTCGCAGGATCGAGGGCTCTGACTAGAATCCCCCGAGAAGGATTCGGATTGCTGCGCACAGCAATCACAATGATATTGACGGCACTCAATTATATGATCACTATATATAATATAAATACAAATAGGTCAATTTTGAGTCACCTAACTTACTCACACTTTATCTATCATTATTAATAAGATGGACTTAAGAGTCTTCTAAGTCTTTGAGAAGTACTTATTTGTGCTTATGCTAATTATATAATATACCTTTTATACATTAAGTGAGTCTATATACGACTCATACTCCCGTATCTACGAAGTATCCAGTAAGTAAAATATCCAATTATCATAAAACTGATAGCTATCTATACTTTTAAACCTAACATACTTCTCTATTATTGGCTACTCTTAAAATATTTTAATTTTTCTATTATAATATTATTTACATATTAATGAATATATACAATAATTGAAAAAATTACTTCCGCATTAAATGTTGGAATTATCTTTATAAACTATATGTATGAGTCAAGGTCACAATAAGTAGCCTTATGGAAAGTTACTTTTTATCCCGCCGAATATTACACCATCACCATGTTCACTAAGCTACTGCCAGACTGAGTATATAGTACTTAATGCATTACTTAACTTAGCCTAAGATTGGATGTGCGGAGTTATTTTCTTACTAGCACTAGTATTCTATTATTGACACCTTATACTTGACACGGCTAGTAAATATGCCTATTAACATATGAGATGTATAACTGCTACCAGCCCGGTGAGATAAGATATCCATTTATTTATGGAGTAGTTTTATTCTTTCGCCCCTTCTACTATATATCCCATATCCTTTGGGTGGTTACCATCAATGTATCGACCGATTGAATCCGAACTGGAATTGGTTTCCTTGTGCCCTTTTTTAGCTTAACTTGGCTATGCATCGGTGCACTTGGGCCACATCGCACTTGGTTTGTCTACCGTCCTGACCTTCGCATTATAGCTTCTCATATTGGTATTTGTTTTTGTTTCCGTAAGTGGATTGTAACGTGTACTTACATAATTCCATTTATCATAATCCTCCAGAGTCCGTGTAATCTCCGGTAATCTTATTGCTATTATCACGTAATTCCGATCTTCAAAATTCTCTTGAATTCCGAGATTCCAGATGATCCTCGAGATTCGAGGTACGCACTGTACCGATCACGCATTTCTGGTTATTTCGCCCATCAACCTATACCTAAGTTAACTTAAATATAGTGTAGTATATTTATTATTATCTATATTTATATATAATATATTACCTGTTTATCTATGTAAATAATTTGAGTATAATATACAGTAGTTAATATGCATGGTTGGTCATTTTGATTTACTCTATATACTGTATATTTTAGTTTTAAATGTGATTTCATCTTGAGTAGTGGTTGTATTGTAAAACAAAATAAAAGTTAAAATTGCATGCTTGACTCTACTGGGAATTTGGTTGGGTATTACAGTATATGCAACATTTGGTTGGATATTACAGTATATGCAATATTTGAGCAGTGCCTCCTTTTCAGCCACCTATGTTCTGTGGAACGCTCTCCCATCATGTGTTTTTTTTACTGCTGTATTTAATCTTTCTCTCTTTAAAGCTTGATTCTTTGGTCACCTGAAAGATTTGCGTTAAACTTTGGTTTGGTTAGTTTTCTTTCTAGTTTACTAGCCAAGTTTTCTTCATATATAGGCATTATTACCTATAAAATACTCCTTCATTGTCAATTTTGAGCCCAAAAGATTTTAACTCTCAATTAATATTTCCCACATTATGCTCATAATGAGGAATATTGTTTATTGTTAATAAACTTAATTTTATACAAGGTATTGTTGTTCTTACATATTCACCATCAGTGAGCCTAAGAATCTATACGGTCAAGTGAATTACATAAGAATAAAATTAAAGACAGAAACCACTTGTAACTGTCAAGGATTATTCCTGCCCCTTGATTACCATCGCCTTAGACGGCTTGTCATGTTATCCAGATAACTTCACTATATAGCAGTTTGCCCAAGTAATTAAGGAACAAATTTCCAAGCGTTTAGGAGCTGTCAATTTGATCCTGTTATAATACGAGATTTATAATCATCATGAGAATTCTCATGTGCGAAGCGTCTGAAGTTGTAAAATCCAAGCATAAAATTCGATTCTGTTTAAAATGGGGTCGAACATTGTCAAGATTCAGGTTTTCTGATCCCCGATTTCCTGATAGATAGTTCTTCAGATTGGTGTTGAGTCACAAAAATATTTTCCACCATTACTTTTAGTTCAGAACTTTCTCTTTCTAATATTCGATTTTGATTCTGAATATGATCGTAAATTCCTTTTAAAATTCTTCAGTTAAACTAAGAGAAAAGTCGTAAATGAATTTTTTTTAATATCTGCTACAACCTTTCAGAGCGTAATTTTTTATTATTTAAGCTCTTGGAAAGTGTTGGACCTGGAGGTTTAGCATCACTTTATACATTAGAAAAACAACACAGTAAAGCGATGCATCATCAACTCTGTGCTCTTCTCAGCCATGCTGGAGATGAAGAAAACTTGGCAAAGCTAAAACAGGATGATTTTAATAAGAAGGAAACCGATGAAGCTTTCTATTATAAAATCAGATATTTATTATTTTATCAATGTATTAGTATTATTTTTAATAGAGAGATAGCGATCTCTCCTGTCTCTCTTTCTCACTTTTGTTATGATTGAAACGTCCAGACTGTCTCCGGTACTCGAATAAATCTCATATACGCTTCTCAAGCGCTCGTCAGTGTCTGAACCCAGCGTAATTTTCCTAATCTCTTTTTCAATGTCACGATAATCTATTATTCTTAAAAAATGATCGAACATCTCCTAAATGATCGACGCTATGGTTTATAAACATAGCATTATTTGTCTTCTTCATTCTTTTCTTGTTGATCTCCAATAAGTCTCACTACTGGTGCTTCTTATGTCGCTCTCAATTTACTCAATTAACATATGTAGTGCATATACTCATGTTATATAAACTTTGTCTTGACAGTTACGCGATAATTGTGCATTGTGGCAGACTCCACGCTAAATGAAAGATGTGAGGCTTAGTCCTCTCCATTATATTCCGAATGTGTGTGTAATAATGGCTTTGCCTTTAACGCGATTCAACTAAGCGAAAGAAGATTTAAAGAGGTAGGTCGAGCTACAAACGACATCATTCAATTTTACTTTGTTAGTCGCGTATTCTTCAAGAATTCATATACCAGTTACCACTATCCCAGCATCGATTACAGTGTTTGCTATTAGATGTGGACAATACAGGCGTGCGCGTAGATGTGCGATTAGAGATTGTACTCCCATTTATACTGACTACTTTTAGTATATCAACTTCGCGAATTAATTATGGCTGTGTCCTTATTAATCAATGTAATCTGACACCCCTAGGTTGAAAGGGCCCATAAACTTTTGCCGTTATTGTATATAATGTAGACTATTTTTTATATAGATCTATAGTGAGGATGAACATCGAATTGTCCTTACTAAATTCTCAGCTATATATACTTTGTTAGGTAGTATTTCATCTCTATGCTAACTATATCTCTCAGGAAAACTAGCAGTGATGAGCTTGATATGAATACGCGAGTGAGTGAAGTATTACTCGAAAAATTACTTTTGGTTCCACTCTTCTGATGGAGGTACTTTGGCTTTTGTTGTTAAAAAGTGCGACTTCTCAATTTCCAAATGCCGTTGGGGTAAAATAATCTTCAACTTTATCTAACATAGAGAATAAGCCTCTAGCAAGTATTATGAAGATAGTCTGGACATTGCAGTGTTAGTAGCATTAAGGATCCACTTTTTATTTAAGTGCGAATTTCGGACTTGAACGGGACAATCGGATTTTCTAGCATCTTACATGAATGTGATATATAATAAGTATTCCTTGGAAGTTGGTTGACTATATAAATAAAAGATTATGATTATATAGAATTCGTTAAGTGTGTTATTTATTGACTTAGCAGCTTTTTCTAGCTATTAGTGTTGTAAGCTCATCCTTTGAAGCTGTAAAACTCAACTACTTGTATAGAAGGATAAGACTGTTAAGCTCTATCAATCAGATAATAATTCAGCAGATGTTCTATGTAGCTTTCTATAAGGATAACTAGCTGTTGAAGTGCCAAGCGAAGTTTCATTAGATGAGTTAATTAACCATCTCAATCTTGATTTAAACAAAGAATTATTAAGGTAAGAAAAAGGTGGTGACCCACCTGAGAATGATGGTTATACTATCGTCTTATACGCGATTCAGCGGTTCGTCCAACTTTCGTTTTAAATTATAGAAATACATTTAGATATGTAGATCTAGATTATTGATGACTGTAATGTGCCTGGATAGATATATGACTCATAAAGGTAAACGTCAGTGACTTGTTTATATAGTGTAAATTCGGATTATAGTATCTCGTGTGGTATGAAAGTGCTCAGTGACCGCAAGTTGCTATCGTCCGTCACACGTATAATTGAGCTAGGCGATTCATCGACGTAAGGACGATCCGCTCAATTCGAGCCTTTATGCTCTTAGCAGTCTGGTTAGACTAGTGATGACAGTGGTTGTATATAAGGAAATCTGCATTCTGGGTGATGCTCCTACGCGAATTACATTCATTCTCTCCATGATAGCAATATTTAGTTTATATAGGTGTTAGGTTATATGTAAATAATGATAACTCAAATACATTTACATATGTAGTCATCCAAACTTAATTCTCTCACGACTTGTCTGTAGCTCTCTCGAAAAGTTTAGTAAAGATGCCATCTAGTTAGTTAGATGGTGAATAGATCCAATACGTTTGTAGATTTGGGCATTCTAGCCTTCAGGGTTTTTCCGCCACTAGTGATTTTCTTGCGGACTGCTTCTTCTTCAGAGCTCTCTTGCGCCTTGCTTTTCCTACTTGTGGACACTCCTGCGGTCCTTTTAACTTTTTAGACCTGCCGCGCTGACCTGTCATTTTAACGTCTTATTTTTGCCAAGATTTAACGTCATCGAGCATCTCGTATCGGAAACCTCGACAATCGCCTTTTAATGACAGCAACGAGGATTGCCTCCTGCTCGCCTATATCTTGCATCGTAGTGGCAGACCTAAGTATCTTTATGGCTTTTTTACCTAGATATTCCCCCCTCTTCTAAAATACGGGTGATGGCGCTTACGCAATAGACTTAGTGAAACAAATCCACTCGCGAAGAGACCTGTATTTCCTCTCCTGTGATTTCGAAGGAACTCCAATTATGGAAATCATCCGCTTCTCGCGACTGGTTATTTAAGTAACTATGTAGTCCGTGAAGTATCGATTATCCAAAATTCGTATCAGTATTCACTGAGACGGAGCCGGACGCCATGCAAATATACCAAATGAATGAGAAAAAAAATTCGCACACATATGTTAGATTATAGTCTATAGAATATATCCATGTCAGAGTCATATCTAATTCTCTTGTAATGAAATTCCTCTGACCTAAGTCATATATAGATGCGAGCATTTTCAGTTATACCTAGTCCAAGTTTCGAAAAAAATGTGATCCAATTAGCAATAATCGATATTAAAAAATATATACGACAAGAACATACAGATCGACAAAGCAAAAATACAGAAAACATAAAGAATTCAATAAGAAACCATAAGTCGGACAGTAGAGTGATAATACCCCAGTAAATGGAAAATGTGATGGGCTTTACCTGCGTAGTCGATAGATGAGGTGATGTTAGGATGATATGATGATATGACAAAGCAAGATAACCCTATCCTAAATAGAGACCTACGAAAACACATAATCCATGGATTTAATAATGAATCCGTAAATCAAGATGAAAAAATAAACAAAATGTAGTGTGATGATTGGTGTCTGCGGACTAAAGAACATAGTCGTTCCCGCCTTAATGACGAAGTGGTTCTATGGGTTGATAAAGTAAAAGCCAAGCCTGCCACCGTCATATTATAGTGTAGACTATTCAAACAAGAGGATATATATAGGTAAGTATGTGGTGACGTGGTAAATTAATAAAAAAATAACATTATGAAAAAGGAAGCGGGACACGCTAAGTACTTTCAAAAGACCCAGGAGAGAAGAATTACAAGCAGAAAAGCAAAACACTTAAAGGTAATATTAATAGGAAACTTAAACTTGAAAGGTAATTAATATTAATAGGAGGAAGAAACTAAAAGGGAAATATAATAAATAAACCTAATATTAAAATGAAATAAAATACTCGTAGTATATTTAAAAACTGAAATAAATTTAATATTAATTAGGAAGCTTGAAACTGAAAGTGATATTAATTGGAAATTTAAAACTGAAAGGTAATATTAATAGGAAATTTAAAACTGAGAGGTAAAATCCACGGGAAACCTAAACCTGAGAGGTAATATTAATAGGAAACTTAAAATTGAAAGGTAATATTAATACGAACTTAAAATTGAAAAGGAAATACATAAGAACTTAAAAATTAAAAAGTAAATTAATAGGTACTTATTTCAGCTAACTAATAGGAAAAGATCGTTGAATTGTTTAAGATATAGATGTTGAATTTTATAATAATAACAATTATAACGTCGCTTTAACTTTGATCAATAAATATGTGGATACTTAAAATTATTTTACGGTATGTATCTTAGAACTTTTAAAGATTCAATAAGTACACGACGAGATCTTGGAGTATTACCAAATATTTATTTTTAAAATTTATTCATATATTAATATAATGGTATCAAAATCACAGATAAAATTCTGTAATTTTTTGTGTACTAATTTCGGTATAGTTCAATAAATTATATATATATTATATGTATATATATATATATATATATATAATATATAGTGGCATGTTGAGGTCGTTTCTTCTTAAATTGGGACTTTACACATTTCAAATGTGCTAATTGTAAAATAGGTATGGCTACGTTCCTTCACATTTTCACTTTATATGTACTATCTTAATAAAGAAGATCCGATCGAAAGACCTGTTCATGATAGAGTAAGAGTATAGTTGTACATTTGAGGGTAAATGTTATTCATACTTACTCTTTGAGGGAAAATAAATACCTCATCATACAGTAGGAGTCTGTTAGTATCGTCCACATACTTGGATATGCTCCACTCTCATATTAGTCAGTGTTAAAACATATTATGCTCATACTACAGTGCATGTTGTAGCATCTACGTGAAGTATATATAGTGATACATAATGTATAATGTAACACCCGTCCTTGTACTATGTTTTCTGATTAATTCTCCTCTCTCTCTCGCATATATGTATCATTTTATTCTACCTTGACATTACTCACCTATTCTTTAATATTTAGCATAGTAGGTACATCATGAAGGACATCTAACCAACCTTCAGCAGTTCTATCTAGACATACTGTGTATTCACTCTGTTTAGTCCATGACGATTCATACCTGAGAAAAAACACGTCAATATCTCTATACGGATATATCCCTGCCGTTTTTGATACTCATCATTCAGTACCTCCACTTCCAGATTCCATTCAATCATATCTCAGAGGATGAATGATCTTGTATTGCGTGTAAATCTCTATCTAGCTCTACAAACTACATTATTTTATAAAGTGTCTGCTACATAAGACGTGTAACTTATAAACTGGTAATTGAATATTGCAAAGTTGAACTTGACTCGTATTTAAATAGGATTTCCTCAATTAGCAATTCTATGTCTACTCTTCGAGTATTCTCTTGTAGCGCACTCAAAGGACAGCGGGGTTGTTACTAGCAGCGGCACTTCTTGGTTCGTATCAAACTACATACCTCCAAATATGGTTTCAAACAAGCAGCTTCATACACTTCGGTCAGTTTTCCTAGCCATGGGAAATTAAACTTTTTCAATACTAAACTTCTTCATATATTCCTCTCACACACACCTCTCATTTTTACTCGTTGCAGTTTTTCCTTCTTTCACACTGGGCTTTCCAAGTTGGCTCATTTCTCAGTAACTCTGTCGTGAAGTCTGAGAGCTTATTTATCAGGATGTAGATTCATCGAAGCCGACGAAGGCAGAGATTACAAGCATAGAAGTGATGTACTGTCTCGACCTATTTGCTTTTCACAATGATACTGATCTAATGATTCTTAATTCACTTGCTTTTTATATACGAGTTAACTGGCATCCAGGACTATCACTAGACCCACTCTTAACCATTGTTGCGAATCTTCTACATAGTTTTTCAAGTGGTTCGCTATCGTTCATATTTAAAAATCTGTCTACAATTTTATACACGGATTCTTTCAAAGAACTTTCACAGTTATTGAGCAGGCGTAATATTTTTCTTGTATCTTCGTTTGTGTTTAAAAACCTCCTTTTATTCGTTGTTCACCGATATGAGATCTTTCCATTCATATATTTGTATATTTAATCTATTTACAGTCTCAATTGTAATGGAAGTCATTCGAGCAGTTTTGCTGTAACTATCTGACCCATACCGTCTTGGTATCCACTTGCTCCTGCACATCTTCTTATATCCTGGTTCTCTAACCTGTGTCTAACTCCAGCTCTCAGTCACTTCTTCTACTATATTCGTGCCTAAAGCACACACCTGAATTATTTAATGTTATTTCGCTGCTTCTCACGTTGTGAATGTTCACCTATTTTCGTAAGCTGTTAGTCTCCGACAATATTCTAGAGGAGGTTAGATTTCGTTTTATAATTTAACTATTCGCGAGACGATTTCTCATAAATCTTCCTCTCTTGAGAAGAATGCTAGCATATGCGTGCTCTGTGTAGAACTATGGTCCACTTGCGTCTACTTAAAAGTTTTCAATTCGCTGTTGTGTAATAGTACCAGTTAGTGCAATTTTGTTCTCTACACGTTAGAAGTTGCCGCGTGGTCTATCTCGCTATTCAGACGATTCCTTACTAGTCCTGCGCTTCTATTCACGTCTACGCCATTTTGTGAGCGAATCTGGTAACTTACGTGTTGTTTTACCCATTCAATAGATACGTGCTCTTTAACTAATTCTTTGAAATTCAGCCTAGAAACTCCCTGCCTTGGTCAGTCCACAGCATTCTTGGCCATCGCTTGTCACCCTCTATAATTTCTCTTCTCAAGGCCTCAGATACAGTAACTGACTTTTTATCTTTTAAAGGTTTTAAACCATAAATATCTAGAATTACAACATCAATGGTAAAAAAAGTATGTATTGATACCCCTCGTTGTACGAGCTGTATTTAACAATTTATAAATCCAACTGCCACACGCTATCGAGGACAGGGGCAAACGCGTTTTCGGTAGAAATTTTCTGCCGAACAGGTTTATGCAAGTGAAAGCCTGCCTCACCTTATAGATATGCTTTCAACTCTTTTCGTCCAATGTCCGGAAACCTCGAGGCAACCTTGTGATACCACCATAGCTATTAGGCTCCTTCATTCGTAATAATACTTATCAACAACCTCCTTAGCCTCCATGGCGTCTACTGACGTGAGTAAAACATTTTATAGCTAGTGATTGCCCATGCTTCTCACGTATAATTGTAAATTATATTGTGATTATATATAGTATATATAATATATATATATATTTATATATATATATATATATATATATAATATATATATATATATTATATATATAATATATGGCAAAGGAAATAGTAAAAACATAGTGATTATATGATGAAATTGTGTAATTTATTCAATCTACAATGTGTGCACTAAATTCCTAAGAGGAACAACTCGAGACATAGATTGTTTATGGTATGCCTCGTCTTTCCAGCCAGATCTATTGTTCTTGTGTAAAGAACTATTTGTACTATATCTATTACTGTTATTGCCTATCTTGTCATATAAATTCAACTCATTCTATCACTATTTAATAATCTCGCGTTTACGATATTATACTCACACTAGATAGGTAATAATGCGCATAGGCATACTATGGTATCTGATATTATATATATATATATTAGTAGGGCTTTCATTACCTTTCGTTTTATTTCTCTCCTCACTATGTGAATTAAAATAATAGTTGACCTCAACTAGCCTCAGTTTGTGAAGTCTATTGAGAGTTAATCCATATTGAAGACTAAGTGACATATATACTGATACTCAGGCTTTTTTCTTATTCTTCCTTTAACCACCCGTTTTTTTAATTTTATCTGAAGCGTAAGACATTGCCTGAAGGACTAGAATCTGAGGCCTTGGGTTTTAGTGATAATATTATTACCAATGATCTGCTAATCTGTCGTGTGTGATTATCAAGATTTATAATAGAGTAGTGGAAAAAAATTTATTAGTCTGATAGCTCTTGCTTTGATTGTAGCTTCAATCTACTGTATACATAGCTCTCTTCTTTTCTCAATCGCTAGTATGTAGAGAATTCAAGCTATTGAATTATCCAAATGTTTACGACCCTTTAGACTATATCTTCTTATCATACAATCAATAATGATGTTGACCTAACTCATTCTCCTTAAGCTATTTGTTCTTTTTAAAATATTATAGAGACGCTTTTAGACCTGATCTATGCGGAAGCCGCTGCTGGCAAGCTCCCTCTAGGATATTCATTAAGTCTGTCTTCGACTTCTCATCTCAGGTTGTTATACATTTAATCTGGCAAATTGTTTCTTCACGTCAGACTGTATTTATTGTCCCTTTAGATGACAAATCCTTGAGATTACTTAATAATTTCTTGCAAAATTAATTGAAGAAAGAGGCACGTTTTTCATGATTGTTAATGTCTGAATTTAATATCCGATACACCTCTTTCTCGTAATAATTACTTATCTGTTCAACTTTAGGGTTCTAATTCATAGCTGTAAGTGCAGAGCTGAGCTGATGATAAATTTGCGTCATAGAGTCTTACTCGAAGTGCTGTTGTATTCTCTAGAGAGAAATGTTGCTGATGATTTTGATAGTTGAAATGTGCTAAGTGAGGTGAACGACACCTCACGTAGGCTTGTGTTTGTGTATGAGCTCTGAGTGAAGTTAGTGGGTTCTCTTGCAACGATGAAAGATTACATTTTCATTATTTCTTTATAACTCGTTAAACGGTAATTACAGCGACTTCTTCATTATGAAGATATCCACTTGTTAATCAGAGGAGCAATACTGAGAAAAGTAGAGGCAGGAACACACCGCCACCACGCTTACTACCTTCTTTTATTATAATTTAGTTATATGCTTTTATGTTATACGTGAGAGAGTTTTTTATTAATTGGTGTTCCATGTTCGACGCAGTCTTTACCTTCTTGTGGCCTGTATTTTTAAAGTGAGTAATTTCCCTTTATAGATTTTATAAATAGCAGAGTTCACATCACACACTGGTATGAACCTTTACTCATCATCTAACAGATTATAATTATTGCGCTTTTCAGCGGTTCAGACGCTTTTTTAAAATCTTTTATTATTAAGAGGCAATAAATACGTTTATACGAGAACCTACTTTTTATATTTCATAGGAAATTATTCAAGCCTGTTCTCAAAGACACTAAAATTTCTCCTATCGGTAGAACATGCACTATGCGTATATTGTCCTAGGATGTAAGGATTCAACACAGCAAGTATCTCGATTAACGGCCGTATAGTATTAACTTCTTTAATTATATATTTCTAAGAAACTCTCTTATTTACTTTGCATGATGGGAACATCTGATTAGACCTCATATAATTATTAAGAAGAACATTTGAATACCTGAACATCATATCTCTTCTTTGAGCCAAACAGGATCAGATACTGGTGATGTTTAAAATAAATAACAGTCCTCATGTGCCCTTGCTTTAGATGAAAATGTTCTGTGATTGATAATGAAAATAATACAGATTATTATTTAAATGATAAATGGGATAATTCAATCACGATAATAACGTACTAGGCTATATTCTTCGCTATATATTAATTTGTTGACATGCTTAGATCGTCACTCTAAGAACTTAATAATAGAAATCATATTAATTATAATAATAATAATAATTATGAGATCCTTGATTATCATATTTTTCCATGAATAATTTAAAATTAATCGATTATATTCACCATACCCAAAAAAATGGGTTAAGCAACGATTTCTATATAGAGCATATAAAAATTAAATTCTATATTAAATAGTAGTACAATGAGAATTATTATACACATAAATAAATTAATATTTAGTCATCTAAGATTACGCTTGACTGCTGCGTGCTTCATAAAAATTATCCAACCAACTTCACTAAACGTTTCATGTGGGCACACCCGTCTCAGAAAGGATTTATGCGCGCAAGTTGCCATATGTGTGTGGATACCCAGTCCACGCCATTGCATGTATCTATGCCGCTTTCTGTGTTCCCTCTTCATTTAAACGAACATGGAATTCTCTACATTTTACTCACATCCTATGCTCTGATTATGTGCAAATATTTTGCTCTGATGATATACAATTGCATAACTTTCTCTGAAACTTATGTTGTGAAGTTAGCATATTATATTAATTTTGTTTTCTTATCAGATATATATATATATGCTCAGATTATATTTCTATTATATATATTATTATTATACTCAATGTTTCATACATGGTTCTCAGGTAAGGTATTATATATATATAATTATCTACAAATATACATAATTAATTATATATATATATATTTATAATTACGAAACTTTAACTTTACGATGATGTTAAAGCACCAACTTCAGTTAAAAACCTTTACTACATAGCTAAACTTAAATATATCGCCGTATATATATATTAATATCTACATATTTTAACATTATTAAATTATAAATATCCTGTGTCATATATAAATATTTATTAATATACATTAATATACTTATTATTATCAAATAAATATTAAAAATATATTTTTATATAAAGGGTATATAACACTTGATATAGACATTTCACAGAAACTTCACGAAGACTCAAGATTAATTAATACTCTGTAAATCTATTACAATACATGCTGCCTCAAGTATTTATGTCTGGTGTCTATTACATGATGACTAGTGTCTCTCCGATTGCTATACCTCTGAAAGCACATATGTAAAAAAGCTCCCTCTCAGATATGATAGTATCTTATAGTATTATATATCTTTTGTTATCTTATAACATCTTACAGTTTCTTAGAGCACTTTATCGTTATTTCTAAAAGACGTAATGATAATTTCTTGCACATCGATTAGTGTCTAGGAACCGTTTAATAACTAAGTTAATTTGTATCAAATTCATTCTAACCAATCATTTCACTATGTAATGCATTTTATTAGTATTTCCTTGTATATATTATCATGATAAATGAACGACTGCTACATAGTTAGATATATAACACACTCTTATATATATATTAAACTTCTCTTCATTAATGCCTTTATCACCTCCGCTCACTTTACTCTTGGCATACACTTCAGCCGGCTCTGTAATTCCTGAGGATGAAGAATCCTATGATGATAACAGTACGTTCAAATGTTCTAAACCACTAGTCCTTATTTCACCACTAGTCTTAACTATTCCACGCGATGGTGTTCGACTATTAGTTTATATGAGATATGGATAGAGTTAGAGTAAGCTGTTTTTCCTTTGCTCCTTTGCTCTGCTTGAATAACTGTTTTCGAGGTAGATTTAAAGCCATACATTATAGGTTAAATATAAGTAAGTCATTGTTATAGAGCATTTAGGTCTCAGATATTTGATGTTTATCAATACTTAATCATTTCAGTATCATTACGTAGGACTCATGTGAAACTACCGGTCCTAGTGTGTTGTAATATGATAGGTAATTATTCAATGATAACACCTTGAAGGAATCTATTAGATTTTCATATCGGTTTCTTTTATATTCATAAGAATATGCAACTCCACAACCAGGTATTCTTATCTTCTACCTCTGAATGATGTTCATTTCAACAGAGGTATTATACCTATTAAGTTAACGAATCTAATTAATTGTGATTCTATGTCTATGGTGAGTGGAAGCCTGATCGAGTCTGTTTTAAGAGTAGGTACGTTTAGATAGAAGAAACTATCTTCACAGACATTACGACTCAGCTATTAGACTAGATCTATAGTTTGTATACGGATATACTAGTACCATCGAAGGGATCGTATATAAGTTCTCGCTAAAAATCGACTCTCCCACATGTAGCTTTGTGGTAAATATTATAGAGATAAGGCTAGTGACGTACTCAATCCAATCACTTACGGGGTCCATATATTCTCACACTTGCTCGACCAACCACTCTAAGTTGGCGTGGTGTGAAGATTTGAAGATGAGAGATATACTACATCATCCAATTCGCATTAGTGTTTACGGTGACATGTATGATTATTCTATCAGTTCATGCTACCTGATAGTAAAGTGTAAAATAATAATAATATTTAGTTATATTTATATTACGCGTGTACGTTTTTCAAACTTATAACATACATAAATTGGTTATAGACAGTAATATTAGATATGATAATAAATTTATAATATATATAATATTATTAATAATAATAATAATATTAATTAATAATAATTAATAATAACAGTAATAATAGTGCTGTGTTGTGTGTTGTTGTGTTGTGTGTTGTTGTGTGTGTGTGTGTATGTGTATGGTGTGTGTGTGTGTGTGTGATGTGTATATATATATATATATATATCAATAGTTATATATATATATGGTTGATTATATATGTGTGTGTGTGTTTGTGTTGTGTGTGTGTATGTGTGTGTGTGTGTGTGATGTGTATTAATATAGTATATATATATATATATATGTATATACTATAAATTTGTATTTAAATATTTTTTGTTAGTGTGTAGGTGTCGTGTGATACTCGATGTGGCGTTGTGTGATACTCTTGCTTGATTCTTTCTAGTTGGCAAGTCACGGATTACTAAGAAAAATAAATAATAATTTTTGACATATTTCACTTACTTTTAATATAGATAAAAAGAAAATAATCATTTATATTAAAATAAAATAGTTTACCATAATAAACAAGAAATGTTTAATAAATCATGTAGCATATATATAATTTTGTTTGTGTGGGTAAATTTTAATGGAATAGTTTATAATATATTTTCACCGATGGAAAATAATAAAGTAAATATATTCAGATCAAAGTATTATTTTTAAATACCCCGGAGCACAATTTCCTGTTGACGCGTGACCCCTCTAGCGGATAATCCCATAATCCGCGCGGGCCCCAAACCCAAACATCCTGCGTCGTTCGAATCCTTGCAAATATCTTCAAAAAGCATACAAAAAGATTAATTATATTTTACGATATCTGTGTCGTGTGTTGATCTGTGTTGTTGTGTGATGTCGTCACATCCTCATTATATTTGCAGTTACTTGCATCAGTTAATGTGGCAATCAGAAGAACCTTCGAAATGACATCAAGATATTGCATTTCGATGCATTATTAATGCCTTATTTAGATCTTCATCTCTCGAATCATCTTACATATCTTTTTTTTTGGAAATGTCTTAGAGTAGTGTATTTTTCTAATAGATTGCTTCTGATCTATAGCTCTGTTTCTAATTCCGTCTCAAAAGTTCTCCTGCTTGATTTAGTTGTCTTGTTATTTAGCTCTGTATGTATAGTTTCGTGGTGTTGTTCGTAGCTTGTTTTGAATCCTTGGTGATGTGTCTTCAGTGTTCAGTCTTTATCCATTCGACTAATTTTTGTGTGCTGTTGTCCTCTCTTCGCCTTAAATTGCCCTCTTTAGGATGTACTGTAATTAGCCTCTGTTTATTTTCTGTTGATTCGTGATTTATAGATAAGAATGTAAGATGAGTCATGTTATAAATTGTCTCATCCTGCATATGTATTGTCATAAAAGAAGTACATGAATGTATAATTAATTAACACTTTTGTATCTGTCTTTGTGAATTAAAACATGTTCTTGATGTATAATATATAATTAATATATTATAAATAATAATAATAAATAATAATGATTGTGAATAATAATTAATAATTTAATAATAATTATATATATATGATTAATAATATATATATTAATATATATAATTAATATATAATATATATTAATATATATAATAAATATGATATATAATATATATATATTAATTAATAATATATTTAATTAATTAATATATTATTATTAATATATATATAGTATATATACTATAATTATATAATATAATATATTATAATTATTATAATAATATTATTATATATATTAATATATTATTATATTATAATTATTAAATATACGAGGTTTAATTGATTAGAGAGAATTAGCTCTTTTCCCTCCACCCATGCCCTAAAGTACTTAATCTTACTCGGTCCTATTAAGAATGTATACGGAGAAAGTATAATTAACTTCCAGTACGACTTAGAAAGGGTAATTATAATGCATTTTTTCTTCGAATTTAAGCCTCACTTTTAATCGCTTAAAAAATCCTTTCTAAATTATTAAGACTAATCCAATAACCTTGAATGATTTCTTCAAAGCATCGTATTATGGGTAATATGAATAAATTATTTTATTCATTTTTTAATAATTTTTAATACCTACATTTTGAAACTCTACACATTTCTTATATAAAAATTGATTGCAGATTCATGAACTGGAATAAAGGTAGTTTACCGCTTATAGCGCTAATACTGGTCTAGAATATTAATATACGAGATATCCGACGATATCCGTTGTCGACCCATCGGTGGAGTGATGTCCTGTGTTAATGAGGAGGCGAGCCGGAGAGAGACAGGATTGACGGAGGATTCCGAGATGAGATCCTGACGAGTCCCCAAATTTTAGATAGAGATGATAATAAGGATGAACAAGATGACTGGTAGAAGAAGATAGAAGAGGAGGAGAGGAGAAGGAAGTAGCAGGAGAGGTAACGCAACCCCCAGTCTCCCTACGAATGACACATGTTTCGAACGCAAAGACGTAACTCGAGTCAAGACTAATCGTCAGGTTCCTTAGAATTTATTCTCATCCAAAATTATATCCAGTTGTGGCCGGAAGACTGCTTGGTGGGTCGGCTCTCACGAGCATGGTTAGAAAGGCTGGGCTGGCGGCTGGGAGAATATCCCGGTCACGTGGTGAATGCGCTCGATAAATCGGCAACGGAAGGGGACCGTCGGATCCAAACTCAGTTCCTAGGTTCTCGGGAGTCATGGGACAGCGCGCGAAGGAAACCAAGTGTGTGTGTTGCGTGCGGGGCAGAGAGAGTAGATGAAGATGATGGTAGTAGATCATGGCAACAAACAAGAGGAGGGAAGGGTAGGGCCAAACAGGCTAAGAGGTAGGGGTAAGAGAATGGTGAGGTGGATAAAGAGACAGAGAACTCAGGAGATAATATGCTTAAAAAATAAAAGTAATCAGGAGAAATCGAGGGGTTACTAGAATTTTCGCTGTAGGGTAGTGATGTGATGTGATATGGGTTATCTTATTTTATATTATTCATATTATTGTAGTTTATTTGTGTGTGTGTGTGGGTGTGGTTTTATTGATTATTTTATAGTTTACTTGTGAGTGTTCATGTTGAATTGTGTTCTATGTTTGTTTGTTGATATGAACAATCTGTGTGAATGTTGGATGACTGCGTTCATCAAACTTTTTAACACATCGAATGTGCGCTACCTACTAAGGTTGCGAACGCAATAAGTTAAATATATGAATATAAAATAAAGGGTGAGTGGGGCAACATAAAGGTAGGGTAGGTGATAGGGTAAATATTAATATAAATATAATATTTAATAATAATATAATACACTAGTACATAAATAATTATACTACATATCATAAACATAATAACATAATCTATATGTATACGCGAGCTTAACGCTCGTATATATAGATATAGTGACTGAGATATTTCGTATGGTCCAAACTATGTACAATAATGTTGTTACTATGCTATTGGGTATTGAAAAGCCACTCTCTATCTCGTACTGCTTACTACTTATATATATATATTGATATAATATATATATTATATAGTATATTTATATATTATATATATATATATATCATATATAATTAGATAGTATATATATATAATTTATATTAATATATATTAATATGATAATTATATATATATATATTAATATTAATAATGATATATATATTATATATATATATAATATATATATATATATATAAATATAACTTACATAGTAATGCCACCACTTCACGGGAAATAAGCAATTCAAAAATATATAGTAGGCTCTCAACTTAAAACTCAAAAACAAATAAAAGTACAATAATAAAAATAAAGAAAATAGTGATAAAAACAATTAGGAAAGTAATATAACCCAGTGCTATAGTCCTTGACCTCATATAATTAAGTTATGTACTTATTGCATGTAAGTTTCCACGTACTCCTTTCTCTATGAACTACCATTTATGTGAATTACATGACATAC
>JABUQX010041537.1:0-17500 GCA_015478945.1 Trachelipus rathkii
AGGGCGCAAGTTCTCAATTTCCGTCGCGAATTATATTTAGCAACACAACAATCACACACACACACAGTTACATACACACACACCACACACACACACCCATCACGACACTCTTCCACACATCACACAACAACACACAAACCTCATCACGCACACTCACTTACACATATACACACACATGAATTTACTCTAAACATTTTATTTTTTATTTTTATTATATTGGTGTTATGTACTTCATGCCTATTGTTATTATTATTTAGAACACATCATATCACGTGTGTGTGTGTGTGTGTGTGTGTATGTGTGTGTGTGTGTGTATGTGTGTTCTAAAATAATAATTCGCGAGGGAATATTGGGCGCCTGCGGCGCACGCGGCGCGGTTACGCGGAAATATTGGCGGGCCTGCGGGAGCACGCGGCCGACGCAGTGCTGCTGGACGCAGCAGCGGGTGCTGTGTCCCTTTTGCGGTGGGGCTCATGCTGCGCCTGGTGGTCTACGCTCTCCTGCATCACGCGCGCGAAACACTACTCGACCAATCCCAAGTAGGTCAGACTTTCATTTTACCTGCTTAAAGATCTTACCGATCATCCAGCATGTTTTCAGTTTGAAAATATATCTTATAAAATAATATAAAAACAATATTTCTTGTCTATACTGGAATTCCCTTTTGACCCTGGTATTAGGATTAAATTAAGCCGTCTACACAAAATGGCTATCTCTAATATCTGCCACCCAATCACCCTGTTCGTAGTTATTGCACCACCTTTTACAGAAAGTCAGTTTGAACATATATTTTGGACCTGAATTTTACCGGCTTAAATTCGCCCGGGACTACAAAAATGGATTATTCTAAATTTAGGCCTAAAGTAAGTAGTTATTTCAAACACATTTTACGAGAGAGGTCAGTTTCGCTGATCTGTAAGAGTGCGGGTTGTGTGTTTTTCTCGTGCATGGATTGTCATGTAAATTAGATAAGCTGATAATAATCAAATAAAGAAAATCGAATTATTTAAAAAACTTTGATAAATCATTTTTAGTTAACATCGAGTGAATAATCATAAAATGTAAGTGAAAGATTGTATATTTTTAAATAAAAACGTTAGAATGATCTTTAATAAAATACATGTTATGATAGCAGAGAAGAACTATTTTGTTTTTTTATAGCTTATTACATGGGTAAAGATGATGTAAAAGCAGTAAGTCCAATAGAAATAAAACGTGGCATAGGCTTGATGTAGAGGTGCTAGGGCCTGTCTCTACTGAAATTTTACGGATAAATAAGCTTAAGTATGTAATATATGTTTTAGTAAAATTTACATAAAAATTTTAAGGTAAAAGTTATTTAAAAACATGATGTCTGGTAGATAACTTATAAAGATGGTGTCTTTAGTGGTAATAATAAATTCTTTGATTGAAGATTTAATGATTGAAGTTTTGATTGAAGTTTTGATTGAAACTTTGAAATAATTTTACTTATATTTGATTGAGGTAATATAAATGGAAGTGCTATGATTTTAAGACATGGGGTTTCTAGTGGATTATAAGATATGTGTGTGAAGTGAGTGCGACGTGTGCTGTTGTTGTGTGTGTGTGTGTGTGTTGTGTGTGTGTGTGGTGTTGCTGTGTGTGTGTGTGTGGTGTGTGTTGTTGTTGTGTGTGCGTGTGTATATGTTGTGTTTGTGTGTCGTGTGTGTGTGTGATTGTACGTGCTTGTGGATGTGCTGGTGTGTGTGTGTGGTGTGTGTGTGTGATGTGTGTGTGGTGTGTGTGTGTGCGTGCGTGCGTGCGAGCGTTGGCCACGGGGATTTACGCTCGTTTTACGGGCAAGTGCGGCGTCAAAAGTGACGTGCGTCGGAATCGATAATGATAATACAGCGTGCGTTTCGCATTTTATTTCCTGGTAATGTGTGTAGGTGTGTGTGTGTGTGTTTGTGTGTGTAATGTGTAAGAAACGACACACGAAAATTTCTCGATATTTGTAACGCAATAAAAAATACTATAGGCAATGGAGTATAGGAAGACTACAAATTGAGACTAAGTAACTGTATCTGACAAAAACATAACATAACTGGACATAAATTACAAAATAATTTAAACGTTATATAATATAAAAATAGCGCGCGAAATATGCATCATTACATCATCAATTATTTCAAAAACTCCATTGTTGGAATTCAACTAAAAACTGAATAAACATCTCTAAACCAAAACGATCGCATAATAATTTAATAAATACTGCGAAAAAACACTGAGTTAACTTATAAAACAAGATTAAAAAAAGCACAAGTCTTATTGAAGATTTACGGCATCAGTAAATCTGATCATGTTTCAGAGTTTTAAATTAGGCATTTGTGCTTAAAGCAGAGAGTTAAAAAGCAGTACAGAAGCATGATTCAAGCAGTCAAACCAGTAAAACAAAAGCATACTAAATCCCTTGTTGCTATGTAACATTTTATATGATACTGATTTTAATGCTTTTAAGGTATGTAATGTTAATAAATATGCTAGTTAATGCAGAAATAGGGGAAAAAAAAAACACTATAAAAGTTATAGTTACGTACAAAACATCACAGTTTAAGCAGTAAACCATGAAGTTAAAGTTGCAGTAAACATACATATAGTTAAAGTAGCAGTAAAAACATGAGTTATAAGTTCCAGTAAAACATGATTAAGGATCCAGTTCTCGAGAAGACAGTAAACACAAAGCAATATAATCACCCACATGGTACACCACCTTCCGATTCTTCAATTGGACCTCCATTCGTTTATAACTCTCAAATCCTATAAAGAATTTAACCTCCTGGCTATATTAAAGGTATTGCTCAATGGTTGTAATCAGAAATTAAATATGTAGCTTAAAGCAGTAAACCATATAAGTTAACAACGTTAGCAGTAACAACAGAGTTAATAGCAGTAAAACATCTGATTAGTTTACCTGACATAGCAGTATAACATGAAGTTAACAGCAGTTAACATGAGTTAAACCTCAGCAGTTTAACTATGCGTAACTTATACTAACCAGTACTAGCCACTTATTACCTGATTTATATACTTCCCTCTCCTTTTACCTGCCTCCCCTCCTTCCTATACTAACCTCTTCCTAAGTGACTTCCTCGGCTATGAGGTGTATATGCTGGCTACACTCTTCTTCTTACTTCTTCTCTTACTTTGCTTTTCCGGGATTTACTTTGCTTTAATGGTCATGTACATGTTATGATGATTTTTAATATTAATTTCATCTACAATATCGTTAGTAAAATCTACAATGTTTACTATATCAGCACAAAACGTCTGGTTTTTTCTTCCTTCTTCATCAAATTTGTATTTAAAATTTATAAATAAAAAGTATTAAGTCTAAAAATATACAAATTGATGTCTGGTAAGAGGTTTAATAAGTTTTGGATCCCAGCAAAATCTGTGAGCGTACTTAGTAAATTCTGGTGTGTGAGTGTAAAGTAACACTGCTGTGTGTGGTGTGTGTGTGTAATCTGTGTGAGTGTCAACCTTAATAGGTCTTGTGAGTTGTCAATTCAGGATAAATCCTGTGTGAGTGTAGTAAACTCGTGTAAGTGTCACTGTAAACTCTCACTGTCCTGTAAGGGGCGTGTGTGTGTGTGTGTGTGTGTGTGTGTGTGGGTGTGTGTAAGTTAAATCTGTGTGGGCGTAGTAATATGTGTGTCTGAGGTGTAAAGTTAAATTTGTGTGGGTGTTGTGTGTGTGTTGTGTGTGTGTGTGTGTTGTGTAAGTAATCTGTGTGAGTGTAAGGTAAATGCTTAGTGTAAATGTGTAAGTAATTCTGTGTGTGTAAGTGCTTATAAGTGTCTATGGTTTCTATGTATACCTATATAATTATATTCAATAAATCTATGTAATTATGATTTAACTTTTGTAAATAATGCTAAAAAAAAATTGCGGCATCAATCCATCAATTACGTTTGAGGCATCCAATTAGCTATGGAGATGGTTTCCATCAATTTTGTGCTGAAGGCGATGGGAAGTGCTGCAGCTGGCATCAATTGTGATGTTACTAGTACGACATCAAAAGTATGAGGCATCAAATACGTACGAGTGTGACTGGTAAGGGTAAGGTTGTGAAATAGTCTGTCTTGGACTCGGATCCGTCTGACGGGAAATTCTTATACGAGTGAAGCTTAGGTAAGGTATAAGTGTCATAGTCGGGCCGGTGGCATTGTGTGCTTGTATAAGTGTTCCATACCGTGAACTAGGTTGTTTGAGTTGAATTGAGGGCTTAATGGGATCTGTTCCCAGGAATCGAGGTTAAGCTACTAATCTCATACGTAGGTAGGCTCATCCGCACTGAGGGATATTTCTGACTTGCGTAATCATATGTGTATCTACCCCGCCCACTATCCGCGATACGAAGCGACGTCTTCGTTAAGGCAGTGCTGCGAAAGCCAAGGGAGCTTTGACTATGTGGTATCTTTTCTATTTATCTTGTATGAATACTGTAGTGTGTACTGGGGTATCACAACAGAGTATGAATAGCAAAAACCGACACTCACTCACGGGGGGAGTTGGATGACTAGCTTATGGACAGGTCTGCGCACCGGACACGCAGGCGTGATTACGAAGCTAGAGCCTGTTGCCCTTCGATGTTTGGGGACCTACCCGAGCGGCGCACACGGATTTCTCTAAGACAAAGACAGGCGTACTTTCTGAAAAGGAAAAGATAGGAAGGGCCACTGCTTCTTGGTAAAAATCCTTCACTAGCCGCCCTATAGGCTCTTAAACTTGGTATCTACTCTCAACCACTCTTCAAACTCTTCTAAGCTCTTCTCAGTTCTTAATCATCTGGAATCGTTGTACAATTCACCAGTTGGCTCATCTATTTTCCGTAGTGCCAGCCTCGTGAGCTTCGGGACGCTGTAAAGGTTCTTACTGGCGGTATAACTGTCTTCTTGACAGCTAATAATGGTTTTTTGTCCGGGTCCCGTTAGAATCCACTTGGCAATCGATGTGGGCCAGGGAAACTGACTTGCTTGGTGGCGTTGACAACATGTCCAAAGCATTTTAAACCATGGTATGGCAAGCGCATGCTTCCAAACTCTCTACCCCTCCTTTGGGTTTCCTCTCCTTCTCTGAGCTTACATATGTCTAGTTTTCCATATGTCTAGTTTCTTCATTCAAATTTCTTCCTCAATATCGGCTGTTGTGCGATCACTGTTCTTGGCAGGCTGCGCACACTTTCACCTTTTTTTCAATAGTGGTGTTCCGTCCTCAGGGTTCCATGGCGGTCTATTCGAAACCTTTATTCCTGCTACTTTTCATGTAATGATCCTTCTTCACTTCTGCACATCTACTGCTATCACTCAATACCGATACTCGGACCTTCATCTCTTCAACTCGCGACTTTCATCCATAATTCTGCTGCTTCTAATTAAACTTCTAAATTGCCTCTCTCTTCTCCTCTTCAATCTTACTCTGTGCTCTATCTTCCGCCCATTTTGGAGTATCAGAGAATCGTCATAAATGATATTATACTGTATATGTAAGAACAGCTTACGACGTTGCAATCTTCTGCGCTGAGAGTGTGGAGTGGGGCTAACATTCCGCTTATGATCTCACTCGTGCATCTTACGGCTCCGATTGATGGAACATACAATTCAACCGGGGCGGCGGATGCCATATCGTTACGCGGGTGGGATACCTTTAGGTATTATTTGTTATCTAAAAACCAAACTTTCTATTGTACACTCATGACACAAATTCGGTTCTCAAGCCGGACTCTTCTTTAATTTACGGTACAAACACCTTACCAATCTTTTCCTATCTCTTATCCAGCGGATGTTCTTTCACCAGCTCACATTCGGATACTCTCACTAGTTAAGCTACGCATAATAAAAAAGGTACCTTAGGAGCCTAACCCAGAAACAAAAAAATTTCTTGGGGAAACCATCGCATCATACAAACGGTTGACTAAGAAATTATTCCGCGCCTCAAAAGAACTAGGGAGTTTGTTTAGACGCAGATAGTAGGGTGGACAAAGAACTTTTTTTTTCTTTCTTCTTCAAGAATTATCTGACCACTTGACCGGCATCCAAAAGGGTTTGAGCACATGTGTGGGGCTCTTGTACGTTGTGTAATATCCGGGCCCTTTGGGTAATGATGGTTACTGGGGAGCAATGTAAGTGCTTCATATCAGGGCGGGGGGTGACATATGTCTGAGTTTACGAATAAATCAATATTGTGAAAGTGTGCAATAATACAGTAGTGTGTGCTCGTGGTCGTGTTGTTTGGTGGTATTTTGTAGTGTGTGGTTTGGGTTTCTAGGGTTGCTCGTAGAGTGTCCGATGATGTGAAGGGTGTTTGTATGACAACTTGTTCTGGTGGTTACAAGGTTCCTATCGGCGTGTTGTGTAGGTGGTTAAGTTAGGAACTAGCTGGAACCCACTACATCTGCATCGTTTTTGGTTCAAGCGCATTTTGTTGCTTATCGTTCTTTTTCTAATTTTAAGTAGCCGGGGCAGGGCAGGGTTGGCTCGAGGGAGCTTTTCATCAAGTACCTCTACTTAACGACGATACAGTCCATGTCGTTGGACTAAGCGAGGGAGGGTGTTGGTGTATGCACAACAGGTTTTGTGTTGATGTAGGTAACGCCAGGCTATTCGATGCTGTAAGGCGCGGCTATACTGAAATATGCGCGCTGTGGAATTAAATAATTTCTTCTTTTCCTGCTGCATTAATCTCCCCCACTTAAAAGCTTGACTCTTCCTACATCAGCTGTTTACTTTAGTTGTTGACATCTGAGGCGTGTAACACCACACATCCTAATGTAAGTCGGGCTCTGACCGCGTAGTGGGTGGTGAGAACTGTAAAATATATATATATAATATAAATATATACGCTATCATAAATAATATATATTTATGTATATATCATATTATTTTAATATACTATATATATATATAATATACCATTGGAGTATATAAATATTATATTATGAGCATAAAGTAGTTAAATGGATACGAAATACCTCGGGTATAGTATACTAATATATGAACATAATGATTATAGTATAAATAATCATAGATATATATAATCATAATAACTTCAATATATATATATATATAACTATATATAATTATATATTATATATTTATTATATATATATAATAATATATAGGGCCTATATAAAATATATATTACTATATATATATATTATATATATTATCTTAAACTACTAATAAATTCCTTTCATTATCATTCATTTGTGCAAACCGTCACCTGGTTGTTGCACTGGATCAAATCCAAAGAGGGAAACAGTGCTATCTGGCTGCTTGATCCCCACCCCATTTTTGGACAAAAAAAGCTGGATTGGGGAATTGAAGACTTCTTGCGGAATTTCGAGAATTCTGGACCTCCGGTCTACCCCCCCCTAACAGGCGTTGACGCCATTAGACAGACGGTTTCCACAGTAGCCAATATGAAAGATAGAGGATACCTTACTGGCCTCACTGGGCTTCACCACCCACAGTTTCGCCTATGTGATGAGGGGTTTGTGTGAAGAGAACAACTGGCCAAAGAAGTCAGAGGTCAATGCCCTATGAGAAGAGGTGGAAGATATTTACGGCTTACGACTCGCAGAACGCCAACAGTACCAGCAGCAGCGAGAAAGACAAGCATGTGAAGTAGAGGAGGCGACCTAGATAGGCAACATTCAGTGAATCTGAGTGATACGATCGGAACTAACTCAAGGCAAACGAACCGTCATCAAAGATCAGATCATATGAGTAGAATAGCTATCAAGCTCGACTGTAAATAGAGTGCTGGAGCAGGCGAAATCGACAATCTCAGCGTGCCAATGTCAGAACCATTATAAGTTTTTATCAATGGAGAGGTGGCCTCATTGACTCGCCGAATATCACTGGTTATATAGGTACAGTTTATAGCTGAGATACTCCATGGTCTAGCGCTGCGGTCGTGGAGCGATTGTTCTTCTCCCTGTAAAAGATACTCTACGAGCCTGAGAAGGTAATTCTAATCCTGCGACACAGGATTGAAATAGAGAGTGATGAGTGGCTCATACATTCAAAAAGTTTATTGAAGGGGAACATACAAATATTGCAGAAGGACTAGCAGCTACTCTTACTATTTTAATATTTTATATTGAACAATAGGTAATATAACTAATTTCTTGTATTTCTTTCAAGGTAGGAGTTATAAAATTGCTTATCAATTCATGCTCATGTAGAAGTTATAAATAATGAATTAGAAGAGTTAAGACTACTTAAGAAATACAAAATTTATTTGAATATACACGAACTACATTGTGCTCATAGTTTCATACAAAATTATTTTAAGGATATCTTTTGCTACGGTACACATTCTTTTGATCCAATAAGTTTAATGGGTACGTGTCGCGTAAAAGGAAACTTATAAGATAGTTTTGGTATATTTATATTATCTTATAAATTAGGTCAGATGGCGGCAAACCGCGGCCGCGATCCAACATGCGGCCCCTTCTTATGGACCCCTTAAATGGTTGCTCTTTTCACAAATCCTAAGTACGTGCTACCCCACGCCGGTGTGAATTTAAATGGATTCAGGATGCCAGCTCTTGGGGTTTCGTCTCGATTTCTTAGTTTCCATAGGCCAATACTTAGATTGTGCTTTGTGATCGGTCGTTTATCTATTAGTTCGCGAGTTCATCTGAAGCAATGTTTGGAAATCAAAAGCATTGGTGGACTCGTACTATGCGAGGAATATTTCTGATACTGATGCTTTGGAGTGTTGTATAAGAAATTATGGAAAACAAATTGAACTTAGTTCACGCAAGCAAACAAGTGGTTGCCGAGTACTTGAAGAGATCCTTTGGTGGGAAGAGAAGGAAGCATTCTTGATTTTTAGCACCACTGGAGAGTATAACCTGGAGGACGACTCTTATATATCACGCTGAAAGACTACTGCGGTTTGGGCTGCTCCATCATGTCCTTATGTTCATAATATCATAGGCGAGCAAATCATTTCAAAATGAGTTATCAAGGGTAAGTTAGAAGTTGTCTTATTGATTCAGAACCTCGTGAAAGGTGCGTGCTAATTAAAAAACAATAACATACAAACCTGATTTACCCAAATTTTTTCCAAGGAGATGCAAGACCATTGTTCACATTATAGTGTTTGTCAGTCATTGTCAGATTTAATTTAGATCTATAATTTATTTATCAATAATAATATTGTTATTAAAGTATGATATAACTTTTAATTTTAGCTCATTATAGTTTCATAAAAACCCAAAACTTTTTGATAATTATTAACATTTCATTTTAGAAGCGTTGGGTGAAGAAGAATTAGCTTAGGATAGACCCACCTTTAAAAGGAATAAAATATCCTATTCTTATTTTTTAAGAACTTTTTAAAAACTTTGGCTCCTCATTCCTTATTAGTCTATTTTTCCTCATAGATGGAGATATTATTAATTTCAATTTCTCTTAAACATGCATTAGGTAAAGAAAAATGGCAACTCAATGTCTTTAAAAACATTTGTCGTTAAATAACCAAGCATTCTCCTGCTCCCATACCTATTATCAAAATCACTATAATAAAAGAAAAGGCTTAAATCGCTAGAACACTAACTATCTTCCGACACTAATGTGAAATTGACTCCTCTTATACAGAGAAATGTTGATAAAATAAATCAAAATATAACCGAAAATGAAAAATTGGCAACTTCCTAAAAGTTCACTCAAATTTCAGACAATCAAACATTTGTTCAACACGGATGTGAATGTATTCGCTTAACGCAGGTAAACAACCAAAAACTATCAATCAAATTAAATCTCTAAACGCTGTGAAAGGTAAATTGGCGATATATAGGAGAAAAAACATAGTACATTGTCGGAATCGACATTAAAAATTAGTAAGAAACAATAAAGAAATATGGAGAGATTTGAGACTGAACACAAAATTTATTTTAAGATAATTACTGTTGCATTGCTGTAATTAAAAAAGAAAATTCAGTAGTTACAAAATGATAGGGATTAAATAAGAATAACTTATATAAGGCATTGTAGTCAAGTAGAAAAACCTCCACAGCAGCTAATATAATATTATAATATATTTTATATAATTATATAAATATGTATATAGTATATAATTTTATATATATTAGATAATTTTTTTACATAATATATATAATTTATATATATATATATATTATATATACATATATACTATATATATATATATATATATATATATAAGTATAAATGGGAAAGATTACATGCCAAAGGAGCTTCTTTATGTAGGTAGATTACCTGAACGCGCGTGAGTCATATAGTCCTAAGCGTCAGACTCCTCAATGGGTCACGTTTGACTGACGTCCAGAAGTTGCGTACATTACGCTTGTCGTCAGAGAATATATATATATAAATATATATATATACTTATTATATATTATTATATATTATATATATATATATAGTATATATATTTATTATATATATATATGATATTATATATTATTATATATATATGATATAATATATATTATATATACTATATATGTTATATATATATATACTATATATATAAATTAATACTATATATTATACTATATTATATATATAAATATATAGTTTATATATATATATATATATTAGTATTTGGGTAGTAAATGACTATAATATTATAAATATTATTTTGAGATATATAGAGTACGAATATATTGTTGCGAATAAATGTCCCCAAGTACTCATTTTGGGGATTTATTGTTTTTTTGGGGTATATCACTAACGAGTACCCGGGTATACCGCCCCGATGACAGGAGTCGGGGTCTCTCGGCCTCTAGGTGGACGACGGGGGGGGACTAATCCCCCCTCCGGGGATGGGTGCTCCGGAACCCCCGCTCTTTGGTATTTGGGTGTCGCAGGGGTTCCTCCGACCATCCCCTCGGGGGTATGAAACGTCCCGCCCTCTGTCCCAGGGCTCGGCTCGAGCCCCTAAAAAGGGTAAATACTCCATCTTTAAGGGGGGCTCGTTCGACTCACTTCTCGCCTTAAGTATCCCTGAAACTTTACTGATCACTGTGCCGAAACTGGGTAAATTAAGCATTATATATATAATATATTATATACTTATAATATATATAGTTATATAATATATATATAAGTTATGTGTGGGTTTATTTTAATATATAGTATACTAGTATAGTGCCAAAAAAATTTAAGATTGCTCAACTCAACCATTTTTGAAATTTTCATCAAATGCAAAAAATTTTCAAAACGTTGATCTCTTGTATACTTTTGCAGAAATTGAAATTTTGCTAAATAGCCGACTAGATGTTCTCTTTTCCTTCCTCTCTTAGAATTTAGTAGAACTTAACCTTAAAGATTAGCTTAAGCCAGGATTTGTTTCGCAGTAGCGCAGAAAATACGATTTGCATCCTGTACAATTAAAAAGGTATTATTTCTGTCCTTGTTGTACACATCGAAATCACGGAGTGTATAATGTTTGTTCTCGATTACTTGGTATATTGCAGAAAAAGCCAATAAAGTACTTTCGTCATCTTAATTCATTATGAGACAAATTATACATTATAAGTCATTTATACACGCACTTTTATAGACATGTTAACATAAAGACGAATAAATTTCTAACTAAATCTATATTTAATTTAGCATAGTTTATTTATGAAAACTGCCATGTTGCTAGTTCATGATATATATTCCCTATATTGCCAGATTTCAAACACCAATGCGAACATTATACCAATATATGTATATATATATATATAATATTTATATATATATATATATTATATATATATATATATATATATATATAATATATATATATAGTATTATAATATATCCCACATATACTTAACATACGCAGCATGTGACGTCAAGGATGATATTTACAGTTACGCAAACCACGTCACAGGTATGACGTCACCGCATTCATTTCAGCTTATACGTACATTACGAACGAAGCTCCGTATTAAATATAATAATTTGCCATATATATATATATATATATTATATAGATTATATATATAGATTATATATACAAGTTTATATTTGTAAAGTTAATATATATATATATTATATATATAAATAATATTATATATATATACTATATATATATATATATATATAGTATATATATATATATATATATATATATATATATATTATATACATATATTATATATATATATATATATATTTAGATATAATATAGTATATATATATATATACTAATGTAATGAATGATGGGTTCTGTTTATCTGTTGTTATTTGCCAAACTTTTTCTATTAAATGTTATCATTAATTAGGGGAAGAAAGAAAATAAAAATAGTTAAAATTAAGAACATTGTTTTCGTCGCTCAAATAAAGTTCCTTTTGTTTAAAAACACAAATTTAAATGTTCTAAACGAATAGCAGCTGTTCATTTCACAAACTCAAATATTATATTAATTTATATATATATATATTTATATAGTATACTTATATATATAAGATATATATATTATTATATATATTTATCATATATATATATAATATATAGTTTATGTATATATATTATATATAATATTATATATATATTATATATATAATATATTATATATTATATATATATATATATATAATTTATTATATTAATATCATATATTGGTTTAAAACCATGGGTTTAACAGAACATAAAAAAATCCGAATGGTTTTAAACCATCAAAAAACCATGCATAAAAATCTAAAAAGGCTATTTCTTTGTGATTGTTCTTTAGTAATGTTATGGTTTTCTCAATAATTCAATCGAAGAGTAGCTGAAAGGCAATAAAAATATTTGTTGTGAATTTTTTTAAAATTCGGGAAATAATAAACTATAGTAAGTAAATTATATATAATAATTAGCTGTTATATAATATCTATATATATAATATATATATATAATATCATATATATATATATATACGTATATATTATTATATATATATATATATTATATATTCTCTATATATATATATATATAAATTTAACATGTTTGAACATGATGCTTGTTTTGAGCTCTGTGGAAATATCAGTTTTTCTACCCAGTGAGCCCACATTTCCAAAAGTTGCTATAATAAAGAGCTCAATATAGTGGAGTGTGAGGATCGTGAGAAATGGGGCATACGTAGCGCAGAGGATTGTTATTCTGCTGCAAGTCATTATGTCATCGGTGTAAATCACTTTAAAGAGCAGTCAAGATAGAAGTGGCATTTGCGTCATATCGCAATGGCCATTAATTATATTTTGGTGCAAATTGCGCAAAAATAGTACGTATTGTTAAAGGAAATAATAGAATACTAATGTTAGTTGAAAATAGATAAAAGTCAAGACGCAACATTCCTTCTTTCAAGATAGAGATTTATAGATTACGTGTAGATATACCTTTTATTATTATTACTTTACGAGCGGCTTAAATTAAAACCTCGAAAAAAACAATAAATATTTATATATACACGCTTATACAATTAGTATCACAAAGAAAATTCTGAAAAATTATAAGAATCTAAAGAAGACACTTGATATAAAGGAAATTTATAAAGTATGGTGTTAGCAACATGTTGGACGGAGAGGTAATAACAGTTTACCAAGAAGTAGTCGATTTTATGGGCATTTAACGAAAATCTTATTTTAAAACATTAAAAACATTAAACATATCAAAAAAAGACATCAAAAAAAAGAAGAAGAAAGAAGAAACCAAAAAAAACATATGAGGATCAGCATTAGTTCTGATTTGAGTCCAAACAAAAACAATTTTGATAGCTAGCATCCTATTATACAACAGAGCTGGTTATTTTAGTCAACGGCTGTATAAAGAATAATAAGGCGCTGCAAATGATCGAGGTCGGTACTATGAAAGGTATGTATATAGGAATATATAGCGTAAGCTCAATATTAGTCACTAATGATAAATAGTACTACAAGAGTAATAAGAAGAATGGAATAAGATACGTTATCATGAAGATATATATGATAAAAGAAATAAATAAAAAGTATAATTATATATAGTACTATTTATATATATATATATAAACATTATATATATTTATAATAAATACTATATATATTATATTTATATATAAATATATAGATATATAATATATTTATCATATAGATATATATATATTATAATATCGATATAGATATATATATATACTAGTTATTATATATATTATATATATATATACTACTATATCACTAAATATTATATATAATATTATATAATAATATAATAAATCAAGGACGAAAATAAATTTAAGGGTTTAACGGAAACCTTAATTTTACTTAGAAATGCTTAAGACGAATAAAAAACTTCTTGAGTGATCATTAGTAGTGTAAATCAGGGATGTTTACGGGATGAAACAAAAACCTCAACAAGCTTTAAAATAGGGATTAAAACTACAAGTAAACATTATTATGACTGTTTTCTATTGAATGGGTTCCTGATAGCCGATTCTCAGGAGAAGTCAGAATGGCTTGGTTCAGTTCTAACGAACAGAGCCCAGATGCTTTGAGAATTCTCAGTTGGAGTTAAATGCTGGTCTGACTTCTACCTACATAACGGGACTTCGCACATCCGTTCACAAGAAGAGTATACGGACCGAGGACCTCAGACATTCGCAACATATCCTTCATTTTTAAAAAGCTTTTTATTTTAAATCATTTAGCGGTATAAAAATAACATTTCTATAAGATGGGACAAGGTTTTTGGATAACTGATAATCTCAAGCTTTTAACGAGACCTTTTAAGAGTATTGGGACCCATATTAGTGAAATTCTTTAAATACACTTTCTGTTTGAGGAATATGTGATTACTTGCTTGAGGTCGAAAAGATTACTCTAAAAATTTGAGCTGATAGAGTATTACGAAGAGTTTTTCTGAAAAAATTTGAAATCTTCGCAAGCTATTTGGCTTCTGTAACAAAAATGAACACAAAATCCATATCGTCAAAAAAAACCATTCTCGACGTCTCTTGGAGCCTCGGCCAGCTGAATGACACACCTTTCTCTTTTTAGCAATGGCGCTGTCGCTCACTTGGCCCCACATTTGCTAATGCATTTTTTGTGACTAGGACATGAGAGATTTGGATGGAGAATTTTGTCACACTGATTTAAGAACCATTTCCGATATATAAAAGGTATGTGTCAAGACTGCTTTATTAATTTTCTGCCATTATTATCACACCCAAGCAAAATTTTAAATTTTCTTAATTTTCAAATGTGGAACTTTTTATTATATTATTATTATTTTTTATTTATTATTTGATTATTTTATTTATTTATCTATTTATTGATTGCCACACTGAGTTAAACCTTCCTATATAAAGAAGGGTATGTTCGAAGACTGCTTTCTTAATGTTTTAGAAACATGTTCAACACCCAGCAATTTTAAAATTTTTTAATTCTCGAAGCATCGATTTAATTATTATTATAATTATTATTTATTATTTATGTATTTATTATTTATTATGATTATTTATATTTATTATTTATTATTTATTATTTTTGTTCATTATTTATTATTCTAATGATGATTATTATTATTAATATATTGATTATTATTATTTTATAGTATTATTATTTATTATTATTAGTTTATTATCATTATTATTAGTATTATTATCTACTTATTATTATTTATTTAATATTAATTTATTAATGTTATTATTCTTAATTTATTATATTATGTTATATATATTATTATTATTGATTATGATTTATTATCTATTATTATTATGCTTCCATTATTGTGAAACCTTTCTTGCACACTAGTTTTTTATTGACTTTGTATTATTATTATTCATTATTTATTATTTATTATTGATTCTTATTATTATTTTTGATTATATATTATTTTGATTATTATTATTTATTCATTATTTTATTATTATTATTTATCCGAATAATATGTTATATAGTGTTTAATCTTTATTTTTAGCTTTGATGGAGCAGTTGTTTGACCCGAAACGTCTCTGATTACATATGAAATATAATCGAAGTTTTTTATTCGCCTTCCTGTTTCTTTGTTATAATATATATATATACTATAATATATTATATATATTATATATATATATATAGATGAATATATATATATATACGTATATATATTATATATAATATATATTATGATTATATAGTATACTGATAATATTCTGATATTATATTTGTGTGTAGGCGACCGACATTAAAAACCGGCCCCGATCTACAGAAAAAAGGAATATCGCAATAATAACTACCGACCAACGTACTAGCGTTTCAGGTCTAAGCACAATAGTAGTATGAGTAATTAGGACAATACATAGGACAATCTTTATACGTTTAATTAAACAGCAGGCAGGATATCTTAAAGGATACTATGTTTCTCGAAATGTTGCTCCTGTTCAAGAACAAGCAAAGTTCTGCAGGTTTTAAGCCTGTTATTGAAACATCTTCTCAGTACTCGTTGTGAGTATGTATGGAAATCTCTTACTATGTGTGATTTTCAATGATGTCAATTGTTGCTGGGTATGTTGTGGTTAGACTTCTAGATTTGTAGAAATCCCCACAGGAGGAGTCACGTGGTGAGAGCGAGGTCGGGAGACCGGGAGGCCACAAACCGTTGCTGATGGTCCCGCTCTCTGCTTTAAATCGGTATGTTATGGCAGTCAATTGACAGAGTCCGACGTAGGCCAGGTTGCCCTATGCTTGCTGGACATACATGAATTAACGCTTTTTGTTTGGTGTTGAATGTGCAGAGAAATCACTATAGACCTGTAGGTAAACAATTGGTATTCACAGTTTCATTGAAGAGTATTAGACTGATTATTCTGTAACCAGAAAGAGCACACCAAACACCAATTTTTAAATCGTTTAATGGCATTTGCAGGGACTCGAATATGTGGGTTCTCTGTAGGCCAGTGTCGACAGTTTTGGGATTCAACGTAACCCGAAGATGAAACAAGCTTCGATCAGTTTGAAAAAGAAAGCAGAAACGGATCATCTTTCCCCAAGCACATTCATCTACAACACAAGTACAGTAAGTTTCTACGCTTACATTATCCGCCTTGCTTTTCATTTCATGAAAACACTCACACCGGATAGGGGTTTACATTTTATCAAGCCATGAAGGGGAATGCGTTGACATGTTGATCTGCAGTGATATTCACCATTGTTGTCGAATAAACCGATCGTCGCTCGACTTGTTGGGCTTCTTTTTTTCGTTTATTTCGTGCTGTTAGTAGTCCACCCACGACGCTTCAGGCCTGTAGCGTACATCGTGTTGCCAATTTATCTTTGCGGATGGCCACGATTACCGATTAACACCGCCACTTTGTTCAGTTAGATTCTGAGATTGTTGATTTTGCGAGAATATTACTGAGGAACTCTTCGCACAAAACCGATGTCAACCGAACAAGCTCTTGAAAGGATTGTGACGCACAATGATTCTCGACGATGACACGCGATTGATGAGTGGAAGGAATTCTCATGACTCACAGCTACCACACTCTGAACAG
>JABUQX010041537.1:22500-32500 GCA_015478945.1 Trachelipus rathkii
TGGGGGAAAGGGCCAATGGACAATTTATATTCAACTGAGTTACGCAAAGCCATTTCTGAATCAGGATTAAAGGCCAGCATGAAAAAGGAAGAGGGTTCCAAGTTTTACCAGTTTGTATAATAGGCTGAGCATATTGGTTGAGTCTGAGATATGAGAGCGAGATAGATTAAGAATGATACCTTGTAGCAAGAAGAACCGTAAATTATGAAGTTATGTAATAGAGAGTTCAGTTGAGAGTCCGTTGTCACAGCGATTGTACAAAGAGAATGATGCAAAAGTTTCACTGGCAAAAATCGGTTTGATAGGGTTATTGAGAGCAAGGAAAGTTGATTAGACGAAAATCCCGAGACTCCACCCTATCAAGGAGATCAGTATTGGAAGATCCGTTTCCAATGTGTCAAATATATTCTATGGTACAAAAATATCCTCGTCGGGTATTTGAAGTTGACCCCTCATTGCGAAAGGTGCCTTGAAAGGTGGATTCGTCGGTATAAGAATGAATAGGTGTTGACAGTGATAGATAGAAGGTCAAATAATGAGTTGCATATAGGACAGAACCCTGAGAACACCCTATTAGTATATTTTAGGTCATCGGTTGTCGTTTACGACAACTTCTATAGAAGGACCGTGTAGGAAAGCAGAGGGGTTACAGGGAGATAGACAGAAAGAGAAGTTTTGATATCAAAGCTTTTATCCAGATTTTACCCAAAGCTTTCAATATGTCAAGCAATACCACTGAAAAATATTTACCAAATTGGAGAAGTGTAGTGGATCAAGAGTGAGACAGATGGGATTGGAGATCACTAGTTGAGCGTTTCTTATGGAAGCTTACTGACGATAATTGATAGGGGAGAGTGCAAGCTCAGAATTCCAAGATTAAGCACTTATTATTAAACTTAGTATTAAACTTGTAGAAAACAGATGTCACATTGTAAAACGAAACTACATTGTTAGGCACAAATGAGTTTGAAGAATGTGGAGGAGGAATAGCTCCAGGATCGTTTAAAGTAGAATTAGTGGTAAAAGTTTGAGCTATTATGTTCATCTTTAGCAGGATGTATGTTCATGAGTGATTCATGTATGATTCAGACTCTGGAAAGGTAGGTTGGCTTATCAAACAGAAGAATGAGAAGAACAAGTGAAGTGGGTAATCAGAAGGGACTGAAAGAACTTGTCACATTGATCATGAGAAGGTTGTAACAAGCTGCTTGTGCTTTTTGATGGAATGACATCGGAGAAGGCTTTTAAGGCAGAATAAGGAAATTTTTGTTGTTTTCAAAAACTAAATTTGTTTTTCAGAAATTATTTTGATGAAATGAAAATTATACTTCAAAATTTAAAAATAAAATTAATCTGCGTTTTCTGCGGTACAGCAAAAAAAATTTGTAATCATGAACCTTTTGAAAATTTGGATTTATGAGTAATACTTCGTAGACTGATTTACGATGTAACTGTGTCTGTCGATACCCTTTTCGAATTCTGCTTCATTTTAAATGACTGTAAGAGGGCTGCTCAACATATGGTTGCTAGAGATTGGAATCATTCTGCAATCTAGTGATAATATTAATTATTAGTAGTGATAAAAGTGAGTGTTTTTAAATCGTGATAGTATTATTAATTGGAGCCAAGGTAAAGGAGTGATAGCAAGAAATATTTTGTAGGTTTTTTTGTATAATTTATTAAATGTTATCGGCCAGAATTTAGTTTAGGATAGGCGGATGTAACTAAGAACTACAATCCGTACACTAAGCAAATGACATTTTTATAATCAGTGCGGAAATTGTAGACAATAATTTAATTTTTAGGGGGGTGAGGTCCCCCTTCGAGGCGGGGACGAGTCCCCCGTCGTCCACCGGTAAAGCCAGAGACCGCCGGCACTCCTTCCATCTTTGCGGTTCACCGCGGGGGTTTTCCTTTAGTTAAAGATTTTTTTTATTTTTTTTACAATTAACGTTTTCGTACCTTTTTCCATGCAGGTGGAACTCTATTTATTAAAAAAGTAGTTATTTTTGATTTTCAGCAATAATAAACATTCCTATTTCATTTTTATTCGGAACGACAAATTCGTTACCAATAGTTTCTTGCTATCATCCTTTAACCTTTACATTAATTGGTGATAGCGTTTAGGTATTAGTTGATTAGTTAATAGTATATATATATATATATTATATATATAATATGATATATATAATATATATATATATATCATATATATATATTATATATATATTATATATTATATATAGTATTTTTATGAAATATAATATGGTATTCCAGATAAGAAATATATAATATAATATTATATATATTTTTATATATATTTTGATATATATATTATATATATATAAATATATATATATATATTTATATATATATATATCAATATATACAGTTTATATATATATATCTATAGTATACTATACTATATATATATTATATATATACGTATATATATTTATATTATATATATATATAGTATATATATATTATATAATAAGAATTTTATATATACTATTTATATTTACAAAATAAAAAAATAAATTATTATCTATATTATATTAAATATAAATATAAATTATATATTTGCATTATATTATTATATATATATATTATATTATATACATATATTAATTTTATTTTATTTTATATATATAAAAGCTGCAGAGCACTCGCCAAACAAAGCGAGGATCCCAGGTTCCCAACTGGTCGGGTGGAAGAACGTGAGCTATTCTCTCTTGGCTTGGGCTTCGTCCGCTCGCGACTTTAATGAGTACAACAACTTGTCCTCTGGTTAGGTGATCTGCCCGTTAGTGGTGGTGTTCATCTCTGCAAAAAAAATTGTGCCATCGAAAGAAATTAGATCATGGAAAGTGAAAGAAACAAGTGTTGAAATTTTTGAAAAATATTTCAGAAAGAGCGTGATGAAGAACCAGAAATATTATTGATTTTTAATGAAGATAGAAATTTTAATGTCACATATTATAGATTATATTATGCTCGATTCTGGTATTAAATATAAAAGCCCTGAGTTACTGAAATTTGAATAAGAAGGTAATTCCTAAAGCTAGCCATCTTGTGAATACTATCAGAGGAACAGACGAGTTCTTCAAAAGATTTATAAGATTTAGTTGACGGGAAAGAAAATGGAATGTTCGTCCTCCATGCCGGAGAGAATTTCCTCGGTTATCCGTTTTTCACCCGCCAAGGAACCTCTATCAGTAATTATTCCAAGATAGTTCAGAAGTACAATATCAGGTTTCACCACTTTGCAGCACCGTAGTGCCAAAAAGTATTCTTCAACAAGTTTTAGGGTAATTCCTTTTGAAGATACGAATATAAAGGGCAGGTTAAAGAGATTAGGTTATTTGAACAACCAGAGGTGGATGAGAGGGGATTATCAACATAGATATATTGAGAAATTTTTGTGTTAGAAACAAAGACGAACCAACACACACAACATAACACGCCGCGCGCATACACGACGCACACCAGCCAATAGAGTGCCGTATTAGTGAGTACGAAATTTTTGTGTTTGTTCACCAAAAACGATCAGAGATTCGGTAACTAGGAAAAATACTCTCTCAAGGTTATTATACACAAGGAGCTTACGGAATGACAAAAAAGCCACAGAACCACCCAAGGGAGCAAAAGTTGCCAATCATAGCTCAATTAATTTAGAAAACGCACTTATGGAAAGTCCAACTGCAACGCAGCAAGCAAGTTATAGTAATTTAAGATAGGTTCGTAGTAGCGTTTACGACGCACCTGGTGTGAAACCAGTGCGGAAATTATTGATGCTTGACAACCAATCAGTAGTTTTTAGTATCTTGACAAGAGAGCTAACACGTAAAATGGAAAATTTGAAAGATTCCTAATTGTGTTGCAATTAGTCGCCCTTTCAGAAATTTTATATCATTAAGTATTGTTTTATGCTACAACTATATATTATAACTGGATGTTAAACTTAATAATGCAAGTTGTTTACATTCGGAATAAAGTTACTGACAGCAAGAGAACAGACAAAATCATTGCATTACACGATCAAAATATCTGCCTTTGAATGAAAATTAAGAATAGAAAGAAACGGTAAGAGTGAACGATGTGGGTTCTATGTTGGAGCTCTCTCACCTGACCTTCATCTAAAAGCAAGAATTGAGGTTTAGAAGAACAGAAGTAATGTTCAGGAAAATGAATGGTAGAATAAATAGAAACTAGTAGATGCAAATGGTCGACAGGGAAAATGAACGACAGCCAAATGCTGACATTTCTAAAATAATAAAAAAAAATGGTTATTTAAAAGTTTCTTTAACGAACCTAACCTAACCTAACCTAACTCCTGCGGTGGGCTGTACGGAATGTTTTTTTTGATGTTGTATCGACCATTTGACCTGTCGACCATTTGGGCTAGTTCCAAATAAATATAGATAATGATAAAGAAATTATTTAAAAATAAAAAAAGAACCGTGTACGAGAACAAGCAGGCAAACCCATGGCGGCACGAACCTCATCATTAGAGGCAGTTAAACTAAAAGTGATGCTGTGGCTGAGGGTAAATGGGGTGGTATTTTCGTGGCTTCTCTCGTAACACAATTCGACAATTGGACGTGCAGAAGCTATGTTCAGACCAGCCTCTTATTTTCTATATGCCTAATGGAGTATTTCATCGGTCGGAGGGCACCTATGCCCTCTCCCCTCTCCCCTCTCCCTCTCCCTCTCTACGCTATATACTAATATATATATATTATATATATAGTATTATATATATATAATTATATATACTAATTATATAGTCATATATATATATTATATATATATATATATATATTAAATAAATAAATAAATAAATAATAAATATAATTATTCATATATATATATTATATATATTATATATATATATATATATATATATATATATTATATATATATTAATAATATAGTTATATAATATATATATAATATATATATGATATATATAGTATTACTATATATATATGATATATATATATTCTTAATATATAAATATTACTATATATATATATATATTATATATATATATATATTATATATATATTATATATTATATATATACTATATATATATATATATTATATATATATATATTAATAATTAGTGATGGACGGATGTCAATTTGCTGTTTGCGGATCGGGATGCGGGTACATGCGGATCTTAAAAGATGGGATGCGGATTGCGGCCTGGGATGCGGATCTTAAAGTAATGAGGATGCGGAATGCGATGCGGTGGGATGTGTTACTCCTTTGAAGTTTGAATTAAAAATTTTATATGAGTATATATATCATATTAATATATATATATATATAATGAATATATATATATATATATATAAATATATATAATAATATATATATATACTTATAGTATATATAACCTATATATAGTATATAAATTAATATATATTTACAGTTGTCACCGCCTACTCACGGCTAGAGCCCTATTCAAGGAGGGGTGTCACTATATTCTTTAATATTCATCAACTTACGCAAACTACGCAGATGAGCACAAGACGCAGGCTTTAAGTGGAGAGATTTAAAATTCAGCCAGGACAAACAGAAGATGGAGAGAATGCCTCAGAACAGAGCAGGTGGCGCAAGGAAAGAGAGAACACCGCAGCGACGCCTGGTTTACCAATAGTCAACACCAAAATCATGCGCCGACACAGCACCCCTTGTCGTACGAGGGCGTCAGTAAAGGTGGTGTACGCGATGATAAGCCCCTCGAGCACTTGCGCTGCAGTACCCTATAGAAAAGAGGAAGCACCACATCGCGCAGAAGATAGAGTGTCAAGTGAAATGGAAAGTACAGAACAGTTTTATGAAGCCGTCTGTGGGCCTTTGCCTCGACCCTACCCAAAAGCCAGTGAAACCAGAGCCCCCCCCCCTGATATAGAGAACAATATCCTACAAGGGCGGATGACGGCCTTGTATAGGCTGAGCAATGAGAAGAGGAAAAAAAGTCTCGCGCTCTAAAAACAGAATCCAGTTCTTTGAGGCCGCCCTGCACCGTTTGGATGTGAGGTTCCCAAGCATGATTCTGTTTAGTTAAGGCCGAAGAATGTTCTATATTGTCAATAGGAGAGACGAGAACCGTGCGAAAGAGATAGACAATGTTAGAAGGTTGTTTTAAGAGAGCGGAATTTGTAAAGTTGGTTTCTTAAAAGAATTGAATTTCACAAGTGAGACGACCGCAACCGGAAATTCTATCCAGAAAAGCGAGAATAGAATTGGAAAGATTAAGACGAGAGGACATTCTAGAAGTAAAGAGGAGCAGAATTGAAATGAGTTGAGAATGAAGGGTCGAGTCATTTAAAACGGATTGGATTAGAGCAGATTTCTTGGGGAGCATCATTAAGGAAAAGTAGGTATAAAGTAGGAGATAAGACAAAAACCCTTGAGGAACACACTTTTAGACAAAAGAAAAGAGCCGCCCAGCAAAAACATACCGATATTGAGTGATTTGAAGAAAAAGACATAAGTAGCAAAAAATATTAGTTGACGTTTATAAAAAGAAAATGAGATTTGAAAATATAAATGTCTGTCTTCAATATTTAGAAAAACTGGCTATCTTTGCAAGATGCAATTCAATTGATGACATGTACATGTTAGAACAGAATCAGTAGAGGGTGTCATAACTTTAAACTTAGAATGATATCCATTCTCTGTTAGATCGTACCTCCCGAGCAATGCTTTCTTTAAAGTATTAAAACTCGATGAATCTTCTAATGTGAGCTCGTTATAGACAGTAACTGCCTTACAGGTGAGTAACGATCCTAACAGGTGAGCATAACGTTGTCTGGGTATTTCATTGGCCATGGCTTTTTTTTCGAACAATGTGATATAATCTTCAATGTTCTTTACCTTTTTGTCGAAGGGAGGTAACTTCAACTTTGGCAGCTTATTAAGTGCAGGGGCAGTAGTTGTAGTGAGAGGAGGATTTAAAGTAGCAATCGCTGCTTCGTGTTGGCGCTGTTTATCTTCAGCATTTAACTTCAACTGAAGCATTCGTTCTTCTGACTCTCTGGCATCCTTATCAGCCTCCATTCTGCGTTCTTCTAACTCTGCTTCTATCCTGCGTTTTTCCATTTTTGCTGCGATTTTACGTTCTCCTATTTCTCTCTTTTTCAGAGTCTCTCTCTCTATCATTCGTTCCTCTCGACAAAAGTTAGCCGCCTCCACGCCAGTTAAACCCAGTCCTCTACATAGTTTTAAAAGTGTGTCGTTGCTTGCCATGATTAACTTTTTCAAATATACAAATAGCACAACAGTCACGAATAGTCTTTTAATAATGCGAAAATCGAACTATCTTACCTAAATAGCTCACACTTTGAACAACGAAATAAAATATTTCTCTTTGTAAATTTACTGGATATTATATATATATATAATATATATATATATATATATATATATATATATATATATATATATATATATATATATATATATATATATATATATTTATAGATATATATAGTATATATATAGAATCATATATATATATAATATAATAGATTGTACGCCTAGCGAGATAGAAACGGTTGAAAAACACACTCTGGATATTTTACTTATCTTTACACACGTCCAACCTTATTTAAACCAAATAATATATACGAAATATATATTTGTTAGGACTAAATTAAATAATATGTATATATATATATATATATATATATATATATATATATATATATATATAATATATATATATATATATAAATATATATATATTATATATATATATATATATATAGTATATATATATATATATATAAATATATTTATATTATATATATATATATATATATTATATATAATATATATATATATATATATTATATATATATTATATATTATATATATATATATACTATTTATATTATATATAATATATATTATATATATATATATATGTGTGTGTGGACAATGTGTTATCGATCTCTAATAGCAACCAACAACAAAAAATTTTTTTTATCCAATACGGACACTGAATAAAAATGACTGCTCTAAAAAAACTTTAAAACAAAACTTTCCCGGACAGAGCTAACCAAAGTCTATCCCTATGTAACACCAGACTACTTACTTTGATTAATTGAATACTTAAAGATGGCCAGGCCCACACTGGTGTACAAGATGGCTCCTGATATTTGAACTCTGGATTATTATATTACAACAACCAAAACAATCCAACAGCAGTCAACTTAAGGATACTATATTTTCGCCACTCTGTGATAGCAATATTTTGACCCTAAAGATCTACTTGGACCTGAATGACCTTTAAAACTAACTTCCATAAAAATGCTGACAACAAAATCCTCTCTGGTCAAAATACGGCTACCACAGTGCGAGGGGTTCAAAAAGAATAGAATTGATAACGCACAATATACATAAAACTATTTATTAAAATAAATAAATGAATTTCATCTAATCCGATATTAACAAATAAGTTATTAAACGCGCCAGATATTATGAACAAAGTTTTATGATATATTACTATATCATAAAAGAAAGAACATTATATAAGACGACAAAAAAAAGCAAATACTTAAATATCAAAATATGGATTTGAAATAAATGTAGCAAAATGTATAAACAACGTGCCGGATATTATGAACCAAGTTTTGCAATGTTATATTACAAAAGAAAGAACATAAGATCGAGACACCAAAAAATAAATAAATATCTTAACAAAAATTAATTGATAAAATAAAATATCTAAACTAGGTGTCAGATATTATATACACGACGTTATAAAAAATTGACAAATATTATAACGAGGAGACTTATAATAGAGGACGGGCATATAAATAAATAATAATCAAGAAATATAAAGTTAAGATAAATCACGCTACAAAGATCTAATCCTAATATTCATATCAGGTAATAAGAAAATATATTAACTGAAAGAAACTATTAGCAAGAGATATCACAAGTTAAATCAATTAAATATTTTAAAATAAATAAATAAATTAATTTTGGAAAATATATAAATCAAAAGATAAATGTTTTAAAGATAAATTTTACTTTTGACTTTAAAAATTTGCAAAGTAAAACCAACTGCATCAAAAATAAACAAACATTGCAATATTACACTTACTGTCACTCAATGACAGGTGAGCTCGGCGTTGTATAGCTTAAAGTACATAACCAAAACCAAGTTAATAAATTTATACACATTAAATCACAAAGATAAAAAATAAACCATTTCGAAATATTTAAGACATAAAATAGAAATATTAAATAAATAAATAAAATTTAACACATTATTCACATAACATAAACACAGGTGAGTAACTAACGGTACAACAGATGATATTACAAAAGCGTCGTAAAATTGATGATATGCAAAACGTGTACAACAACACAGCTTTCCTTCAACAAGATAATGGATAAAAATCGCTCCGTATTAAATTTCATTACATTTTAAATCAGACAAAGTCATCCTTGATACATTTGGACCAATAAGAAATCGATAAATAAATAGAAGGATATAAAAAAAATATACATTTGTTCACAAAGAGAAGAATTCCCATACCTTAAAATTAGGACAAGAAGGTGGAGTCTAATTTGGTAACACCTTACTGTTTTGAAATAATAAAAAAAAAATGCAATTACAAGAAGCAATGAAAAATAACAACTTTAAACCCAAAAGTTGGCTTCACACCTTTTAAACAAAATAAATAAATTAAAAAAGTCAAGGCTTCTTTTAGCTTTAAAATATATACAAATATCACCCTTAAAACTTACATTTTATTTTATCACAAATTTCTCGAACCGAAATATTATTTATAAAATAATTAATAATAATAATAATAATAATAATAATAATAATAATAATAAAATAATATAATAATATAATAATAATAATAATAATATAATAATAATTAATAATAATAAAATAATAATAATAATAATAATAATAATAATAATAATAATAATAATAATAATAATAATAATAATAATAATAA
>JABUQX010041537.1:42500-45000 GCA_015478945.1 Trachelipus rathkii
TGAATCTCTCAATTAAAAAGAATACAAAAACCCATCTAAACTGTATATTTTTATTCCAACAGTAATTATATTAAATTTAAATGGTTCCCAAAATGTCTTTTTTTTTTCTTTCAAAAACTACATTTACGTTTTCTTTAAATGAGTTAATTTAAAGATTGTTTTTACCCTCACACAAGAGATTTGAGCTATGTGAGACTTGTAGGTATTTTACTTTTTTATTCTATGCCATCTTCGACCTTCTCGAATGTCTGCCAGTGAGTGCCATAGACTATAGACAAATTTAAATAAAAATTCAAAATATATATGTAGCTTGACTTTCGGAATTCAGTTCTTAAATTTATTGTATCCTTCCTATGATTTTCATAATTTCCCATATTAATTTCAAAGATAATGACGACTCAGTTAAGATGAGCGTGTCTCCGAACAATCCTGCAAATAATCTCTGTGTAGGTATGACTCAGTTAAGGTGAACGTATTTCGAATAATACTGCTAATAATCTCTGTGTAAATATGACTCAGTTAAGATGAGCGTATCTTCGAATAATCATGCAAATAGTCTGTGTGTGAGCTTTATGATCTGACCTTCGATTTGGATATATCGATAATATATCGATACCGATATCTATTTATATATAATAATATATATATATATATATATATATATATTATATATATATATATATAATATATATACTATATATATATATATATAATATATATATATATATATATTATATATATATATATATATATATATATATATATATATATATATATACATATATAGGCTTAATTTTACATTTCGGCAGCACAAGAAATAAAAAACTAAGTCCAGGTCGATATTTTAATTGGGATTTTAAACAATACCAGTTTGATATTGTAATAGTAAATCGATTAGTGTGTAAATCGATTATTGTTACAGATGATAAAATATAAAAAACAATCGGATCATGATAACTTCAAAGTTTATCGCGTCGCATGTGTAAAGTGAAGTTGTCAGCGCAAAGTTTACAAATGATTGTAAGTGATTTATTTGATATATGCCAAAACGATTGGTGCATGCTAGGTTTTTTAGAACATTTCAACCTAATTTTGCAACAAAAGAGATGTGAGAAATGTTTAAAAAAAATTTCAATAGTAAGAGTTGGAGAAAAATTTAAATCTGAGTTTCGCAAGGTATATCGAGACACTATCCATGAATTGTAAGTACTTCAAATATATATATATATATATATATATTATATATATAATATATAATATATATATATATATATATATATAATATATATAAATATATATATATATATATATATATATATATATATATATATCTTTCGGCAGCTACTAAACTGTCTATCAGTAAAAGTTAGAGTTAGTTTTACGGCATAGTGGATCAGTAAAGTTTTAGGGCTACTTTTACCGCATAGGGTGGCGGGGAGCCCCCTAGCATGTAGTGTTTTGCCTGTTTAGGGGGCTCGAGCCGATGGGGGACGGAGGGGGGGACGTTTCATACCACGGAGGGAGGGGAAGGTCGGAGGAACCCCCGCGACACCCAAAGACCAAGGAGCGGGTTCCCGAGACCCTCCCCGGAGGGGGATTATGTCCCCCTATCCACTTACGAGGTCCGAGAGAACCCGACTTCCTGACAATCGGGGCGGACTACCCGTGGGTATTCGTTAGTGAAATATACCCCAAAAAACAATAAATCCCCAAAATGAGTACTTTTGGGATATTTATTCGCAACATCTATTCGTACTCTATAAATCTCAAAAAAATTTGGATATATATTTAGCTATATATATATATAAATAAATATATATATATTATATAATCTATATTATATATATATATATATATTATATAATATATATATATCATATATATATAATATATTTATATATATATTATATATATATATAATATATATATATATAATAGTATATATATATCTTATGTATCGATATTGGACCAAAATCGATCATGTATCGATATAACAAAGTATCGATTTTCGATTTAATCGAACCCATCAAATATCGAAAATGAACTCTTAAAAAAATTAGTGCTGCCCGAAATGTAAATTTCTACCATATATATATATATATATATATATATATATATAATATATATAAATATAATATATATATAATATATATATATATATATATATATATTTAATATAATATATATATATATATATATTAATATATATATATATATTATATAATATATATATATATATACCTATAAATATATATATATAATATATCATATATATATATATATGGTATTTTTCTATATTTGAATCAGTTCATATTTTCTGATAAAATTTTTCTAAGTTCAAAAAAATTTTTCTAATTTCAGAAAAGTTAAGTTAAGTTTTTTTAAGAAAATGTCTCTTAGGCAAGCTTCTGGAAATTATGCCAGTAAGCTTAACCAACTAAAGGAATTTTCTTAAAAAAAACCTTAACTTAGCTTTTCTGAACTTAGAATTTGTTTTGAA
>JABUQX010041537.1:57500-63896 GCA_015478945.1 Trachelipus rathkii
GGCGGGAAATGCAGAAGATGGAACCGCTGGACAGCTGGAGGCGGTTTCATCGGACGAATGAATCCGGCAGTAGAAAATCTTGCAATTATAATGGTAGAAATCAATGGGAAGTTATGTCGCGGATTGGTGGACTCAGGATGCAATAAGTCGTTGGTATGTGATAATTTGTGTGAGGGAAATAAAGACAATAGTATAGTTAGAACATTTAATGGAGATATTGTGAAATGCCGGGGAAAAGAGGTTGTGAATATGAAGATTGTTGGTAAAATTATTCAGGTTGAAATGATAGTTGTTGAAAAACTTTTGGATGGTGTAGATGCGATACTAGGATTGGACATTATATTCGAACTTGGAGGTGTGAGTTTATCAAGAGACAGAATAACATTTGGGATAGAGAAGTTGCAGGATTTAAATGTAAACGTTGCAACAATGGCTAATAAAAAATTGAGTATCGAAGATAAAGATTTTTGTGCAAAATTTGATGGGGAGAGGTGGATAATGCGTTGGAAATGGAAGGAAAATGTTCCAAAGTTAACAAATCAAATAGGTATATATAACAAGTCGATAAAAGGAGAAATAAAGAAGAAATTTGAAAAGGAAATAAATGAATGGATAAGGGATGGTATTTTGGTTGCTGTGCCCGATGGAGAAAAGATAGATGGTGTGATTCCGTTAATGGCGGTGGTACAAGAAACTAAAAACAAAGTGCGTCCAGTATTAGATTTTAGAGAACTAAATAAATACACGTCATGTCATACGGCAGATGGGGTGTCGGTTTGCGATGAGAAACTAAGGGAGTGGAGAAAAAAAAGGGCGCAAGGAAAATCGTAGACTTAAGGGCTGCATACTTACAAATCAGAGTGGAAAAAGACCTATGGAAATTTCAAACAGTAAAGTTTAATGGAAAGTTCTATTTCTTAACAAGGATGGGTTTTGGGTTAAACTCAGCGCCGAGAATTATGAATAGAATAATTTCAGAAGTTTTAAGTTTAAATGAAAAAATAAAAAGAGGTACGAGTAATTATATCGACGATATAATTGTTGATGAGGATGTAGTAACGGCGAAAGAGGTAGCAGATCATTTATTGAAGTTTGGATTGGTGTCAAAGGAGCCTGAAGAAGTTGTTGGCGGTAAGGTTCTTGGACTGAAATTGGAAGTTGGAAGTTGGGAGATTTTGGTTTTAAGAGAGGGAAAAAAGTAAAAAAAAAAGAGTTGAATGAGAAAATAACGAGAAGAGAGGTTTTTGGTATCTGCGGTGAGTTGGTTGGTCACTATCCGGTAGCAGGGTGGTTGAGAGTGGCAACGAGCTTTATAAAGAGAAAAACAGAAGACTTATCATGGGACGAAGAGGTGAGCGAAGAAGTAAAAATTTTGCTTAATGAAACGATGGAAAGGGTGAAAAAGTGTGATCCAGTAAATGGAAAATGGTGGGTTAGTGAAAATAAAAATGGAATTGTGTGGTGCGATGCGAGTAATTTGGCTTTGGGAGCGGTATTAGAAATTGGAGGACATGTTGTGGAGGACGCCGCTTGGATAAGGAAGAAGGATGATAAAGGTCATATAAATGTAGCTGAACTAGAAGCAGTGTTAAAAGGAGTTAATATGGGACTGAAATGGGGAATGGAAATGATTGAAGTTAGAACGGATTCTGCGACAGTAGTGAATTGGATTGAAACAACAATGAAAGAAGAGTCAAGAATCAAAACAAAGGGTGCGGCGGAGGTTCTAATTAAAAGGAGATTGGGAATATTGAAGCAGTTGGTGGATGAAACGGGAATTGAGTTGACTATAAAATTCGTAAAGTCAGAAGCAAACAAGGCGGATTGTCTAACAAGAGTTAAGAGGAGTTGGTTAATTAGGAAGGAAGATGAAAATATAAATTTGTGTGGTATGACAATGGAAGAGATCAAAGAGGAGCACGAGAGACATCACCAAGGGGTGGAAAGGACGTTATATCTCGCAAGACTGGTAGACCCGAACGTGAGGAGAAAGGATGTAAAAAAATGTGTGAAAAGATGCATAGAGTGTCAGTGTATCGACCCTGCGCCAACAAAGCATGAGGAGGGAAGATTAAGTGTTGAGGATAATTGGAAGAGAGTGGCGTTGGACGTAACCCATTTCGAAGGGAAGTCATATTTATCGGTCATTGACTGTGGACCAGGGAGATTTGGTATTTGGAAAGAACTGAATAATGAAAGTGGTGGAGAAATTGTAAAGAAAATTGAAGAATTAATAAGCGAAAGAGGACCAATGGAAGAGTTGTTAATGGATAACGGAACGGTGTTCAGGTTTGAGAAATTGAAAGAATTGTGCGAAAAATGGGGAATAGAGAGAAGGTTTAGAGCGGCGTATAGAGCAGAAGGGAATGGGATTATAGAAAGATTTCACAGAACTATAAAAAGAATGGCTAAAAAGTCAAAAATATCACCTGCCGAAGCAGTGTTTTGGTACAATTCCGCACCAAAAGACGGACTAAAAGAAGGGACGGTTCCGTACAAGAGTCTGTTCTCATATGAGTGGCGCCGACCGAAAAAGGGGGAATTAAAGCCAGATATAGAAGTGGAATGCGGGTTTCAAGTTGGAGAAAAAGTTTGGGTAAAGCCTGGAATAAATAATGATTGTACTACCAGGTGGAATAAAGGAACTGTTACAAAGATAACTTCAAAAAATAATTTGGACGTTGATGGAATGGCGCGACACATTTTGGATGTTAGGAAAGTTGTAGAGGAGAACTCTTCAGGAGAATCGACGTCAGAAGAAGAAGAAGAAGATGTAGTTGAGGACTTTCATAGGGAACAACGAGAGAGGAGATTGCCGGAAAGATTAACATATGAGACGCTCGGGGGTTATAGATGATTGTAAAATCATGGGGGTGTATAATAATATTAAGAATTAATATGTGTATTAATGTTGCTTCACTCTGAAGCTATTGATAATAAGTTATGTAATTAACCAAGTTGGTATTCAATAAATCTTCAAAGCGTGATGTTGTGATACTTTATACTACAGGAACAATTGAGTTTTCACAAGTTAAATAGGCCACGTCGATCGAACCTAATGGATAAAATCAAGTTAGGAGACGTGTTGAAAATTTACGACGGTAAAGAAGATATTGAGGAATGGCTTACGAAATTCGAGCTGGTTTGCAGCATCAATAAAATTAAGGATGAAGAAAGGGTTATTCCTTTATTTTTGGAAAAAGGAGCTTTAGTGTGGATATCCCAAAAAATGAAATTTTCTGCCCATAATTCCAAGAAATTAAAGTGATGAAGAAAATCTCATATACCGTAAAGGAATTACATATGTAGAGACGAAGTTGCTTGAAATTTAGGTCCTTTATTTGAAAAATTTCTTCATACATAAAAGGGAGCGGTCACAGAACCATTTAGAATTCGAAAAGGAATCAGAGTTCGTAGTGGAATCCAAAAATGAATTTCTGCCCATAATCCAAACTTGAATGATGAAAGAAATCCATGCCGAAAAGGAAGTTAGCTATGTCTAGCGATGAATCCTCGAACTGTGATATTGTTAGTGTACATTTGATTGACCAACAAAAATTAATTAAAATGAAAATTAAAGTTCTTGTATCGATAATGTTCGTTTTCTTGAGTCATCTTCTCGGAGTGTTCTGACTGGGAATTTTAGTGTTATTGTAGTTTTTCTTTTTCTTCATTTGTTTGTTTTTCTTTGGGTTTCAGAAGGATTGAGTTTGAAGAGGTGTGGGTGTTCCTCTCACGGTGTCATCAAATTATATCAGGTTACGAACTTGCGAAGTTGGGGCTTCTTTTTGTGAGCAAATCACACCTACCATAAGAGGATGGTGGTAATTTAACAGATCCATTATTTGAATGAATTTTTTATTCAACATAATTAAGATTTCAATAAAAGTAAAGAAGTAATAAAAGTTCCCTTCTGCTGAGATACTCTCTCTTCGTAGGGCGAATTGGTAGTCAACAGACTGTTCGCGTTTACCTCCCTTGCCCGACTCTTCTTTTTGGAAAACTTGCGATAGAGATTCGAAGTCCGCCTTTTTCCATAATTTACCTCCTTGCCTGAAAGCTTTTGTGTTTGAAGTTTGGAGATTCTTGGCAGAGAGTAACTTGAGTAAAGATTATTTCTTCTATCTTCTGTTATTAATCGTGACTGAAGATATCTTGAATAGACGGGTTGTATATATTTATTTACTAATATTTTCGAGAGAGACTAATGCTAAATATTTGCTGCGCAATAAATCTTAGCATAAGTACGGGTAACTAAATTAAATTTTACAATTTTACAAAGTTATAAATGGAGGCTATTATATATATAATAATTATTATATATATAATATTATATATTTATATATATAATATATATATATAATAATATATATACTATAATATATATATATATATATTATATATATCATATATATATATAATATATATCATATAAATATACTATATATATAACTTATTATATATATATATATATATATAATATATATATATATTATATACTATATATATAGTAATAATATATAATATATAATATATTATATATATATATATATATACTATTATACTATATATATATATATATATATATATATATATATACTATATATATATATGTTATATATATATATTATATATATATTATATATATTATATATATAATAATATATATATATAATATAAAATATATATTATATATATATAATTATATATATATATTATTATAATATTATAATATATATATATATATACTATAATATATATATATATTATAATATATAATATATATATATATAATAAGTAGTAGGAAGGCACACTGCAATGGCCCCCTCTTTTCCCCACCCCTGACCTTTTTTACCTCCACCCATGGATTGGCCTTGTATTTTTTGGCCTTGTAGCTTTTTGGAGCCCCTTCGCAAAATAGGGGGAGGCAACGTACGACGCGTTTTGCAACGAAGCAACGCCTCGTACGTGCTCCCCCTATTTTTTGGCCCAATTTATGAGGCTGTTAGGGCCCCTTTTTTGATGTTTTGGGCCTTGATATTTCGGTTTTGCCTAGATATTTCGCCTTGTACGTATCAAGGCCTGAAATTTGATCCATTCTAAAGTTAGTGGAGGATTAGTAGGATTATCTTGAATAGCTCATCCAAGTCCTTGCCACCTTGCTTTGGTAGTAACTGTGCATACACATGAGGTCGTGTAGGTACCTGGCCTGTATGGATCTGTCCTAACTTATTTCCATCCACTGTCCCACCAACCTACCCCCTACACACACACCACCACACACAACACCATACACAACACACACGTACAAACACAGCTGCTACGTAATTATGTATATATTTATATATAATATATATTATATAATATGATATATATAATATATATATAATATATATATATAATATATATATATATATATATATATATATTTATATTGCGCACGTGTCCTTGACACTTATACAACACACACTTACACCTCACACCATAGACACTTACAACTCTCTCCTCACACCCACACACACACACACCACACACACACTACACACACACATCGATATTTGATGCCTCGCTTTGATGCTCCAACTTTGACTGGCTACCCTATATTGTTTTGGTTCAGATTTGGATGGTGCCTATCTGATGGTTTTCATCTTTGAAATGGCTCAACTTTGATGATGCCATCTTGATGACTCTAGCATTATTATGGTTCATAAATTTTGATGGTTCAGTAACATTTTTGATGTTTCCCCCAATCACCGTAAGGAGTGTCTAGGGTGTTCTATTATGTTCAAAGAGGTATTAGAAATATGCCAGGGTGAGTGCCAAGTGATGACAATGAAGTGCCAATGAGTGGCCAAGTGAGTGCCAATAAGTGCCAAGTGAATTACTAACATAGTGGCCTAACTGAGTGCCACATTGCCAACTCGTGCCACATAGTGCCCAACTGAGTGCCACAATACGTGCCAACCCTGGGTGAGTGACCACTTTTTTCAGCCTTTTCTAAATCACCCTTCGCCCTGAGCCTAGAATAGCCCTAAATATTGGTGTCTACCCTAGGTTATAAGGTATGAGGAGGAATCGATTGGTGTATATTACAAGTTGCTAGGCTGCTCCTACTATGAGTTAGTCTTTTCTAACACCAACTTATAGCGCCATCATATTATATAATATTATATATAATATATATATATATTATATATATATTATATATATATATTAGTATATATATATATATATATATAATATATATAGTATAATATATATATATATCATATTATATATATATATAAAATACTATATATATATAATAATAATAATATATATATTATATATATATATATATCATTATATACTATATATATATATTATATAATATATATATATATATATTTATAATAT